>VDFB02292954.1:0-67124 GCA_007258455.2 Sequoia sempervirens | reverse complement strand
TAATGATTTTTCCTAAAAACATGAGCAAAAATCAAAGTCATTTCGAATTAGGGCATGAGTCAAAATAATCGAACCCTACATGCTTTCTTCATTTCTCATTTTGCACTCTTTGGAGATAATCTATTGTTGTGCCGCCAATGGTTAGGGTTTCTAAAAAAATGCTTGATATGGAGCTTAAAATCCCATCACACCTTGCTCTTTCTAGGCCGAATCTTACTGATCTTCACAGGGTAAGTTCTTCAGTCATAATTTGGAGGTACCTTGACTCCATTGCATAGCTTTTCTTGAAGCTTTCATGTGGCCATCAGAAATTTTTGATGCATCTTCTTCAATTTTTTTATGTAAATGGCTTCTTGTTTTGTGGCCGCAATGGATGCCTTGTGAGAGCATGACTTGCATTGGTAAATACAAGCTACGAATGGATTTCTTGAAGATCTATGCAATGGAAGCACTGGTAAGTATGATTATCTCCATTTTGTATATATTATCAGCCTCTTTCTAGCCCCACCCTCCATTATTTTGATGCACTTATTCTATTGATATTATCCATATTGCTTGAGCGGCCATTGGAGACTTAGTTTGTAACCTGATAGGAAAAATATTAAAAGAAATTTCATGGTATTCATTCTTCTAAAAGTTTCTATTTCAGTGGCATAAGTTTGGCCTCTGTGATTTTCTTGCTTCTCTTTCTCTATAACTTCATATATCTATAAGCCTAATTTGAATAGGCTATAGCTTCACAACATTCTGGGAGTTTTTATCTTTGTATTTATCCATATGGGTATTTGTGATTAATCTGTTCTTAATAGATAGTGCCTTTTGAATATGACTCCTAACACAATAAAACCATCTCTTCATCCTCCATTGAACTAGAAACGGTACATACTAACCATCTACGTCAAACTTGCAAGACAGTTTGTTATCTTCAAGTAATGAAAACTAGATATTCTCATCTATAGAGTTGTCCTCAACTCCTAAAGAATCACCCTTTTTGTTCATCAATGTTACCAGAGCCCAATGTGGGTGCGTACAAAGTATTCCCCTTCTCTTCTTCACCTTTGAGATCCTCAACATTAGTATAATATTTTATTCCAACTCTTTTAAGATTTAGAAATATGCTTAGATAGTTATGGAATTATTAGCATTTGATGGCTGCATGTTCTTACTGACATGTATCAGAAGCTCTTTACTCTTCGTATCTCCATCCCCTTCACTTAAGGCAACCATATCACCTTTATCCTGAAAGATGGTCCGAATGAGAATTTCCTCGCATACAATGCTATGTAGTCCAAGAACAATGAAATCACCATGACTACTTTATTTCTGATTCAAAAAAGATCCGTATATTGTTCTCAATTTATATGGCAACTTCCCATTCTTGGTATTTTGCATTTTTCCCTATTGTTCTTCCAACTCCACTAACTGAAACAATTGGGACTGGCAATAATAATGACAAGCCATACCCCTTGACATATTGATGATATTTCTCTTAATGTTGATGCTTAATCCCTTTCTGATATATTGAGACTGTTGCTTGATATGAAGCTCTCATTACCATTAATACAATAGTTCACTTGACCTGTTCTTGCAATGTTCACCTGTAGCATTTGGCACTATGATGAATGTTCTTTATAAAATGTTCCTTTTCTGTTGAATACAAATCTGTTTCTTTGTTATGTCCTTGATTCTTTTGATGAGGACTCTTGATGATGATTTGCAACGATTCTCTCATACAATCATAAAGACTGTCCTTTTGGTAACTATGTAGCCATTTCACTTAATGATAATGCTCCATTTTTCCATTTATGTTTCTTCTTGAGTCTTCTATAGACTGTGTATGTACTTGGAGTTGTAAGAAACAATTGAATTGCTTGAGTGCTTGCTTTCCCTTCAGTATAAAGGGGCTCAATGCCTCATCAAAATGTGAATATAAATGAAAGGCAGAGCTGAAACAAGAGATGACAAATGCAATCAATGCTCTCTTAATATATTTCTTTGATTGTTCCTTTGAATGATGAGCAAAATGATAATTTTCTCAATCTTTTTCACCATGCTGAATTAGACTGCTTTAATTATTTAATATTGCTTTACAACAGTCATGTTTGATGACTGTAATACTTGATGGCTGTTATGTAATACTTGATGACTCTCGTGTAATGATATGAATGAGAGGTGTCCTTATGATATGTCAGGCTCAACCCTTGTGGGAGCCCATTTTGCTCCACATATCTGATGAAAATAATCACAAACATAATGAACCTATTCCTGCACATTGAAACAAACAAGTTAGTAAAAATAATCGAAGCTGAAAGCTTCCATTGAACTATGTTTTTCTCGATTGTTAGCCTTTGTAACTCAATCATCTGGTGAATTCCTGATTGAATGTATATTACATTCCTATTGGTAGCGTAGACATGAAGTTGAATGTAATTTATCATTGCTTGGAGTAAATCTCTAACATCATCTTTTTACAATTTTGTAGGTTCATGGAGCGTGAAATCGAGGTCA
This sequence comes from Sequoia sempervirens, assembly GCA_007258455.2. NCBI lineage: Eukaryota > Viridiplantae > Streptophyta > Pinopsida > Cupressales > Cupressaceae > Sequoia > Sequoia sempervirens. Next base: position 64,616 of record VDFB02292954.1, on the reverse strand, counting down.
AAAATTTTGAGACGAATAATCAAGACATCAAGCTTAAAGTGATTCATCATCACAGGCAATGATGAATTGCTTCTCTTCTTTATGTTTACGTTATCTTCAGTAGTGTAGCTTTCATTGAATTTTGTATTTATTATTTGATTATCATAATCAAATTCAGTTACTCTCGTGGCTTGTGCGAGATTTCAATGTTTTTACAAAATGAATAAAAAGCATTATTATGCAAATTTCCAATTTTCTATTTCAAATACTTGCACAATAAAATTGTAATTCAAATGTAATCTGATCTTTATGATGAACAATGAATACTTTAGCAGCAAAACTTGAAAATTTTTGTACCTATCAATGATGAATTCGATTCAGCTCTACCTATTTGAGCTCAGTAGTGAAAAATAGGTAACAATGACATGCACTATCTAGGAAAAGGAAGTGGTATGAAAGGCATATCTTGATCATGAGAAGGATAAACATCTTCATGGGATGGAAGGGTATCCTTGAATGGAAGCATATCTTGATCTTGATGAGGAAGGGAATCATGAGATTTTGTAGAAAGCATGTCTTGATCATCAGTTGGTAAGACATCATTAGATAGGATGGAAAACTATCATGCTTTTGTGATGCAATAGAATCATGAGATGGTATGGATTGATTAGATGGTGTGGAAGAAGAACTTGGAAGGATACTTGTCTCTTGAGATGGAAGGGAATTATTTTGGATGAAAAGTGAAAGGAGGGGATCATCATAAGATTCTTGAGAAATGGGATCTTGATCAAAGATTGGAAGAATTTGTGGAATTTTGATATCATTGGATGGAGTGGAAAGAATATTTTGATCTTGATGTGTAGGGGAGTCTATGCTAGCATGCTTTGGATTGAGAGATTGACATGAATCATTGGATGTTGAAGATATGATAGAAGAGGATGATTGGATGGAATTGTTAACTTGAGTGAAAGAATCTTGAGGTTTATTTTGGATTATGGTGGATGGAAATAAATGCATGACATGATAGGATTGTTCAATATCATTTGTGTTTGAGGACTTAGATTTGTTTATTAGTGCATCTAACATTCACCAAAGTGTCCACCTTTCCAAGTTAACCTTTCCATCTTCCACCATATCATGAAAAAAAATGAAATTGCATATCAATGTACTTTATTCTTGCATTTTCACTAAACAAATAACAGTTTGGCTGTGACAACAAATAGTAATCTATCCTACATCAAAGACAATGTTGTAAGAATGTGAGAGTGTTGTAAAAAGCTATGCAAGAAAGATAGCAGGAGCAAGACAAGAGAATTTCCAAGAGAGAAACCAAGAAGATAGAAATGAAAATGTTAGAGAGACCAAAGAGAGCAATAAAATGGAAGAGATTGATTTAAAAGAGAGAATAAGAGGGGAAATAAGCTTCCCAAGTTGTTACAAGGTGTCCCAGGTGTTGCAAGTATGAAGGTGTTGTCATTGATGTCAACAGGAAGTCAACATGCTAGTGTTGTCATTGATGTCAACTATATGTCAAGGATATGTAGAAAATTGTAAAAAAGAAGAAAATATGATTGTTGTAGGTTGTGCATGTGTAGTTGAGATTATAAATACATGGAATTCAAGAAAACTTTTTAGTTTTGAACTCAACTCCAATTGGGTCAATGTTACACAATGTTTCAACACAAGTTTATAAAGGAGGTATTGCTATCATAAACTTGGATGTATTTAAAATCCTTTGGAACATGTATATTCAATGTTTAGCAAGGTTATTGGGTCCCTAAAATGAAATTTTCTAGTGCTTATTGCATGAGAAAAACTGGTGCTTATGCTTGCTTTCTTTGAAGGAGATAGGGATATGTGTGGATCTTTCAAGAAGACTTTACAATACAGTATAAACACATCCTTTGATATTTTCTCATACTCAAGCTTTTCCCTTCAAAAATTTACCAAATATACATTTGCAAGTAACTTCAATGTATACATGACTCTGGGAAGATATAAATATTAGAGGTTGGATAGTCATTTAGTGCACCTAAAATATGTGGTGAAATGCAAGACCTACAACTTAGAAGGATATGGATTAACCCCTGGAAAAACTCCATATACCATACCAAGTCTTCCCTCCCATTCTGCAACGTGCCATGCAATCCTTGTTTTCTTGGCTTTCTTCAACACCATTCAACGCAAAACCCTAAGTTTCTCTATGTAGCATTTAATATTCTTTCCCTCTAACTTTTACTTTGGCACTGGAAACTCCCCTTTTCATTTTTGGAAAAATAACATTAAATTTTCTCTTTTGTTTTTTGCTTCTTAAGAATACCAAAGGCCTAGGACATGAACTTAACTTTATGAAACCCCCCTTATAGCCCTTTTAGTGACTATTTTTTGTCAATGTATGACAAAAATATCAACATCTTTGGTGACCTCTAAGGGTGTTTTCCTGCTAAAACTCATATTACCAATATCGTTGCATATCCATTGGGCATAGGAGTCAAAATAAATTGAGACAAAATGAAACCAAACGTGACAAACAACTACTAACACCTCAAGAACAACTAAAGTTAGTTGTGCCTCAACACTTGGAGAAAAGCCAAATAAACATTGTGCAACAACACTTATTGACTTGAATGAAACCTATCCTAACCTACTCTAACCAAGAATAAAACTTTCTCAAACGAAACCATTAATTGGTTCCTTGAAATAGCTTCCTTTCTCACCAATTTATAATCCTTCACATGTTTATGTGCAACCAAGAGAAAATGAAAAGATACCAAATGTCTAACCAGCTGCTACAATGACTCTTGAAGAAGGAAAACATATCCACTTACCTCTTCATATTGACCACACATATTGTTGTTCTAAGATGGATAAGTAGGTTGAATGCACTCTTCTTCAACTGCAACTTCATGCTTGGGTGCAAGCATGAATTTTGATGCTTTAGTGGCCTCCATTCTGGTTAGGTATCTGATTGGAAAACCTCTTGAAAGGTTAAAACTTGAGCTATCCTTACCGGTTTCTTGCTTGTAGGCTGCTTCTTCATCATTTTGCTGACTTATGAAAACCACCTCTCATGATTGTTTTGGCAAAAACATAGAGATTTCTACCTTATGTTTCTATTTCTCACGATTTTCCTCTTCTAAAAGTGTTGGTTTGACATCTAAGAATGCATAAAATGTCTCTAAATCATCCCAAAATAAGTCTTCTTCAACCTCTTCCTTGCTTTTTTGTGTAAGAGGACTGATTTTGACTTCATATTCAGTATTTTGCAAAACAAAGTTGTCCTCATTTGTCTCCACATAGACCAACATATTTTCATGATCATTTTTGTCTTCTATTTGCCCCAAAACTTATGATGAGGTTGAAATTTGTATATTCCCTTCATCATCATCAAGAAAAAAAGGAATCTCATCAAATGAGAATGCTAAAACCTCATTTACATCAGCTCTTTCTTGTTTGTTATCTCGTTGTCCAAACTGATTTGTTAACATAGGGATTGGCTTATTCTCCTCACCTTCAATAAAAAATGGGAGCTCATCAAATAAATCAATCAGAACTCCATGTTCAACAGTTTTTACTTGCTTTCCAACTTGATACCCTAAAAGACCATGCTCTTCAAACTCTTGCTTCAAGACTGATTTTTTGTTTTGTGCATCATGTTCGAGGGTGTGAACAACAAGAAACTCTTCTTGTTCTTCCCTAAAAACCTCCTCTTCCTTTTCACTAAACCAACTATCTTGGTAGAAAATGGGACCATCTATACAAAGGCGAATGGTGATAGGACAAGAAGACTGGTTATAGAGGTCTTGTTGGGTTTCTTAAGGAAGTATACATTTTGGAAAGGCTTCTCTTGAGGAATACTAGGCTCTTACAAAGGATGTAGGTCCCTAAACCTTGGAATCTCAAACTTACAAGATTGACTTGAAGACTTAAAAGGCATACCTTGCTTGAAACTTGGGATTTTGTACTTGGGAAGCTCTTCCTTCCTAGGCTGGTTTGGAATGCAAGTAGCTGAAGGGTCTTCCAACCTTTGCACTTGAGCAAGAAAAAGCCTCATCTACTCTTGTTTGGAAACAATCTCTTTTGCAAGATATTCTTCACATTGCTTCCTTTGATAATCCATCTCTTCAAGTGATAAGGTAACCTTTCTTGATAAGCCAACTCTTCTTGTTGGAAGTCATACTTTTTGATCTCCTTCAATTTCACTCATTTGCCTTTGAAAATCCAATATTATGTCCTTGACACTTATGTTATCATCATTTTGAGGGTGATTGTGAGGATAGCTATATTGGCTTGAATCTTCTTGGGAGTGAATTTGAGTATATGCAGGCTACCATGAGGCTTGAGTAGGGGTGGGTGGGTGGAAATCATAATGAACATTCTAGTTTCTTTGTGTAGCAAAGGTATTTGGCATAAAACTAGCTACATGTTCATTGTGATATGGCTGATAGGAATGTATATGAGCAGCCTTTTCATGGAATAAGCACTCACAACTTTCATTTTAGGGACCCAATAACCCTACTAAACATTGAATATACATGTTCCAACAGATTTTAAAGACAACCAAGTTCATGATAGCAATACCTCCTTTAGAAAATTGTGTTGAAACATTGTGTAACATTGACCTAATTGGAGTTGAGTTCAAGCGTTAAAGTTTTCTCAAATTCCATGTATTTGCAATCAATGCATTATACAATGATTTTCCTAGATAATTCAAGTCATGTGGATTGAGATTTATGTCTCATGAAGAGTAAAATTCTATGGAAGATATGCATATTGATTCAATATCAGATGATCAAAGCAAGCCAAGTTCATGATAGCAGAATGCAAGACATCCCATGGGAATAAGGTATAAAAAAGAGGACAGTTTAAAAAGAAAGTCCATGAAAAGTTCTATAGGGTACAGATCTATAAGATGATAGTCCTAGTAATTGTTGAATGATATAAAATAGATGCCTTGGTAGACAAGTATAGAAGATGGTGTTAGAGTTCACACGAGGCATGTGGATTGTTTGATTAAATGTCTTAAGGAACTTAGCTCTCATGGGAGTCTCAGATGATGACAAATAATGGAAGATGTACTCGAGTACTTTGGAGAGCTTAGAGAAGGAGCTTCAACAAATCCAAAATATCTCTGCTACAAGGTAGTAATGAGTGTCTAAAGACCAACTTGCAAGCTTGAAGTTATAGACCTGGTCATGAAACTTTTGCAGTTGACTTTTCCACTAATGAATTATGTTATGAGCTATGATTATAGTTTTAACCTAATCAGGAGTATTTATAGTTTGTGGACAATAACAAGACAACAACAACAATCTTTCTATCAATGGAATTCTAACTGATTTATCTATAACAACATTAGAGGTGATAGTTTGTTGAGTCTATAGGTGTTTTGTTGTTTCTTTGGCATCCCAATCACAATATATGGATGAAAGAATTGTTAGTGGAGTTGGGGTTGTTGATGAGTCTAGTGATTTTTTTCATTTTAAAGTCCAACATATTTTCCTTTAATGAAAATTTATGTTGCACAATCTCTCAAGCAACAACTTCAAGGATTAAGAATAAAGCTAGTTTTTCTATGCAACAAGGACATGCTTTAGGTTTCAATATTGAGAATTAAGGTCATAAGTCGCAACTACGCAGTGTGAACTGGCAATCCAAAGAATGACAGTCATAATGAAAAGGGTAGTGGCTTCATCTAAAAGGAAAACCATGTCAGCAAAGACTACAAGAAAGGTCAATATGAAGCTCCAAAACCATAGTAAGGTTAAAGATGACAATCTTTCAAAATAAATACACTATAAAGGCATATAATAGAATGATTGACAAAATAATAGTGACGAGAAGTAAATAACATGGTAACTCCTTATGATAGTCATCATATGGACTGTCATAAATCAACAAAATGGAACTCATGAAAAACTATAGTGAGAAGGCAGAGATGTCTGTAAAAGAAACAAAATGCTAAGAGATCAGGGATAGAACTCATATGAGATATTGGTTTACCATCTTTGTTGATTGGTATAGGGATTTGGATTGTTTAATAGAATGTCCCAAAGGATTGTGATCTCATATAATGCTATAACTATAGGATATTTTCAAGATAGTGTTGAGTTCAAAAGGACAGTTATGTCAATAGACAAGAGCAGGTCTATGAAAGTAATGAAGGGTAAATGCATAGTTAAGGGACAACAGTCCAAGGTTACAAAGACAAATGCATTGGAGCATTATATGATGCAAATAAAGCATAATAATAGTGCATTCTGAGAAATTTTGTGACAAACATGGATAGAAGGACTATAGAAGAGCATGGAATACTCATCAAGCCATAAAATCTATCTCAAGAAAGAGTTTGATGTAGAACTCCTGGGAAACCATAGTTTTGAGGGAGGTACATGGATCTTTTCACCCACTTTGATTCAAGGGCTCTTAAAAGTTTTCTTTCTTGGTAGCTCTATCAAAGATACAAAATAGCACTGAATATAGTCATCAAATGCACCATGAGCTTAACACAAAGGACAATGGATACAAAGGAAAGCTAGTACAATATTAAGGTAATGTAGTCCACTAGTTGGATAGTCACTATGCAAAGTCACAGTGAAATGGGGATCTCTTGTGCAGTAATCAATCTCATGAGAATGATAGTCATCTTTAGGTAGTATGATAGTCCATAAAGTGGCTCTTCAACAAACCTTACACATTGAGGGTAATAATCATGAATTGGATGTTGCTAGTTGGAAGTAGCATGATTTTGTTTGCCACATAATGCTGACAAGGCAATTTTTCTTATTACTATTACCAAATTAAAGCATGATGATAGAAGAATAAAGGATAGCCTAATGTCACAGTGACATCCTATGCAAACAGTTAGCATAATCAAGTAGTTTGGGGTTCAAAAGAGGTTGACATGATAGCTTGAAAATTTGAAGAGCCACTTCATGAGCATTATAGTCAACTAGGATCTTGCAATGAATAGTTGGAGTCTTTGAAGGACACAATGATTGTGATTGTGTGCAATGACCAAAGGATAGTATGGGAGGAGATCATGAGATCACTTTCATTAGTTGATGAATGAAAGGGTGGGGCTTTTCAAATAGGTAGGGTTTCCATGCAAATATACAGTTTTGATGGATTGATAAGGAGACAATGCAACCCTATTCATATGACAATCTTATGTTAGGACAGTGCATTAGAATGGTAGTTCTAAAGAAGGACAGTTCCAAATTACATGACAGCCCTAGTGACCTTCACATAGGACAAGATGACTACTAAACCATGGTAGTTCAAATGGATGGTGAACAACAATGACAATCTCAACAAATCAGGAAGCAATGAGCATTTCCTTATGATAGGAACGTGCTCTATTGAAATAAGGAGTTTGGTAATCTCATATGAGGGTATTCATAAATATACCAGTGAGAAACCAAGTCAATAGCAAGGTTGAAAGGCCTAAAGGACTATATTTAGAGGTGTTTTCAATCATTTTAAGCCCATTTAAGAGGTTGCACAAGTATAACTATGAGTTGGGTGAAAATTGGAGCCAAAAATGAAAATGTAAGGGGTAGTTTTGAACCCTCAAAAGTATGCTTTTTGGATTTGTATGACCAATAACTTTTAAATCTCTTGCAAAAGATGATAGGGACAACAAGTGGGGATTTTCTAGAGAGAGTTTGGATAGTTAGACATTCTTAATGGGCAGTTTGAGCTTCTTAAGGGAAGTTTAAGGGTATTTAGGAGTAGCTCAAATAATTTCCCAGACATCTAGGAGTTGTTTTATGAGCCTTGATGGTAGACAAGGTCAAGACATGACTTTTTCAGCATTCTGACACCTTTTTGGAGTAATTTATGGGGCTGCAAAATAGGGTTTTTAGTTTTGGACGACCAAAGGAGTTTGACTTAGCCAAACTAAGGCAAGCACATGTTCTTGTTCTCTTGTAGCTATTGAACAACATAAAGGAAAGCCTTAGGCATTTTTTTCACTAGTTCTTCTTCTCTTCTATCATGTATTGTAACTCATTTTGAGAGTTATTTCAAGTTGGAGCAGCAGATTGTAACTCATTTTCAGACTCATGTACACCTGTGTAAGCACCGTTTTTCATCAATAAAATCAAGTTTTTCCTGCTCAATATTTTGTTTTGTTGTGTGCTTAAACAAATGATTGATGCATTGTCTTGTGATTTATATGATGTTAGTTAATAGATTTTTCCTTCGAAAATAAATGTAGAAAATGACTCAAGATGCCCAAAATGAAGAACAAACAACACTAACAGTTGGAAAATTTTCCATTGGATTGAAAACTTTCCTCTAAATTTTAGAGGTATAGCTCCCTCTTATGATATGCAATAAATGGAAATACAAGGTATGCTTTTGACCAAAAAGAAGAAAAGGCACATTACCATCTATGCATAGCCATGAAATAGATGTGAACGATTAAATTCAAAATTAAGTGAATGTAGAAAAATGACACAAAGTTCACCTCTCCTACACCCACAGAAATACCAGGAGAAGAATAAACAACAAACAACATATCCCCTTTTCAACATATGAGTTTATTTGAATTCAAAGACTCATAAACAATCATCCACATAATTTGATATGATAGAACAATGTGCTGGAAAAATGATCACATAGGAACACATGACATTTGCAATCAAAGGAAGACATTCACAAATTCATAGAGTCAAAAATATGTTCCTTATTTCTCCATTACAAAAGGTGAGTTCACAGACTCAACATCTTTGCACAACAAACTATGCTTGAAAGAAAAATTATACCACTCTCCTATTCCCTGAATAACTGAAAAAAGATCCCCCCTTTACTTCATTGGAAAATAAATAGAACTATTCGGAGACCGTTCACCTCCGTAACTGTTTCAAGAAAACTTCTTTCCCCCAATCCTTTCGAGATTTACAAAATAAGTCTCATGGGGTAATTTTAAACTTTTAAATGGAGACTATAAAGGACTCATTAAAACTTATAGCCATTGGTCGTTCCTAAGTCGGATCTAACACTATTTGCATCTAATTCGGCGACGTGGATTCTTCCATTCTTCAAGCTTGCACTAAAGGCTTTACACTCTATTTGGCATAATTCTGAAATAGGAATATCTAATGGAACATCCAAAAGGGGAATAAAAGGTAGATTGTTGATTGGTTAAAGCATCAACCATGAATTTACAATTTCCACTACATCATCATTGGACTTTGTTTCATCCAGTAGTAACACTATCTGATCTTTCTTGTATAGAGCTAGATCAATGCAATGGAACCTGTTGGAAAAACATAATGCACCAATTCTTCAATTTTACTCTCCATTGACACTGACTCCTAAAAATTTCTAGCCTTCTGGAACCCTCATATAATTACTAGAATACTAGGCCCATGCAGATCCTCATCAGGCAATCGAAAACAAATGCAATACTAAATAATATTTTCTGGTATTTGGCCCACAGACTGGCCATCTCCAACTTTCTCATAATATGTGATTGATATGGGTTCTTTGAATTTCATTGTTGTAGGCAGAGTTGAAACATGATAAAGCGGCACTATGCCTTCACAATACAATTGTTGAGAAACAACCTTAAAGGGCATATAGAAATCCTCCTTCCAGCTGCTTTTCAAATGACTAAACTACTTGGAAAGAGTCTTCTAAACACAATTTGTATATTTGAATCCTCCAAGTATTACTAGTCCTTCCAAAACACTTTTTGTTACTGGATGAATTTATATTTCCACATCCTTTTGAAGAGCATTCAGATGTGGCATAATTGGGTCTTCCTTGAAAACAATCATCAAGAAAAGAATTACCATCTGAAGTTTCAGATAGAACTCTAACCAATTGCTCAATCTGCATCGCCAACATCTTAGATTCTTTCGTTGCTTGATGAACCAAATTTTCCTCTTGTCCAATCCTTTGAAAGCACACACCCCATTTAGAAAATCCCTTCAGCTCCCAACCTCTAAATGCAATTTCATTAGATGTTGGCTTCAAAGAATCACAAATCTACATAGCTCTAGTAGTCTCTTCAATACCAACGCTGCTATGTGGAACATGGGTCTTTAGGCAATGTTTAGAACATGACAGTTCCAATTTTGACCCTTTGGTAATGAAATTCACTGTACTCTAGGCATATTGGCAAATTAGAATGGTGGTGACAAGTACAACACTCCATGCAATTTGCACTTGCTTCAATTTACTTGCACTTCCTATAAAGTGCACAGAGCTCCTTTATAAACACATTAGAGTTTGGACCCCTCTGTAAAGTCCTTATCTTTTAGAGCAACCTCATATGTCTTAACATGCCGAGCATCTTCGTTATCCTAGTATATCATAGAAATTGTAGGCTTTGAACAACCATACAAAAATTTGATATCTAAAATTTGAAGTTCCTCAAACCTAATATTGAAAGCTTCTTTCAGTTCCAATGATGCCAATCTACCCATTGTCTGTAGGATGACCAATATGATTTGATATATCTCCATTTTCCATTGTAACCACTTCACCATCCAGCTAGTCATTGCACACCATGAGATTGCATATCCTACAATCATTGAAGGGTATAAGTTCACATTTCTTTGAAGCATTTTTTTCAAAACAATTCAAATACCTTGTCTATGCGTCGCCAAGATGAGAGGATGCTAGCAACGGTTAAGAATACAAGTTTTACATCCAACAGTTGCATTTCCTTCTATGTTTCTATAACTAATTCAACAAATCCATTTGTGAACATACTTTGCATCAGTAGTGCAACTCTGTGAGGCCACAACTCTTTGAGGCATTTAGTCAAACAATTTATACGCTTCGAACATGCTTCCACATTTCGCATATATGTCTTCCAGGGCGTTTCCAACATAATATCTGGAAAAAATCTTCCATTCACACTTTGTTCGAATGCTTTCATTTATGCAAGCCGAGAGGAATACTGCAAAGGTTGTGGAGTTTGGCATTACACCCATCGGTTGCATTTACCTTAAAAGTTTCTATGACCTCTCAACAAATCCACTTCATACGCATTCTTTGATCATTGGATTCCATGAGATAACATGATTTTCAAAGCAATTCACATGTATTCATTATCATTTGAATCAGTGCATGATCAGACAGTTGGGATTTTTAAGAACTTACAAACCCTTGATTGAAGAGTTTAGGAGTTTTGAAAACTCACGATTTCCTGACCTAGTGGTGAGTTTCACGTTACACTTAAAATGTCAAAAATCTTCATAGTTTTGGTGATATGTATGGGGCCCAACAAAAGTTACATTACACATGTAAGTTGTTGATATGCATACTAATCGAACCTATCCCATACTTTCATGTCCATTTAAAATGTTAGTGACATTCTCTTTATCTCTCCTATTGTATGGCAATAATTCAAAATGTTACGAAAATATTTTTTTTTCTCTATCTCTCTCCAATTGAGATATAGGCACATTGTCAAGCACCTTCAAACTAGGTAATGAAGCTATCATAAATTCTTGATATTTTTTCTCAAAACAAATTAGAGAGGGATGGTATGAAGCATCTCATCAAGCATATTGCAAACATCCTCCAATCTACAACTGCATTTGTTGGAAAGTTTCAAAGACCTTCTTAATAAACCAATCTTATGAATATCCTGCTATCATTGCATTCCAAACATTTTGTTCATCTTGAAGGGTCGTAGCTCACATTCTATATGTATTTGCATTATGTATGACTAGTCAGACATTGGGAGCTAGTAAAGATAATGAAATTAAGTTCCATATTCGCATGCTGTATTTTCTTCTAGGATTTTAAAGCTTTTTCAACAAATTTGTATTGTGCCTATACTATCATCTTTGCGAGCCATGAGACCATATTCCCTCGAAGCATCTACCAAAAAGTTATCATGCTTTCTTTTTGTGATTTTTGTTCCAAAATTTCCTCTTGAGCACTGGGCATGAGATGGAGTCAAGAGGTCAACAATATTCAAAACCCTTGAACCATGGTTGGGGAAAAATGAAGTTCAGGAACTCTTAAACCTTCTGACAACAAAGATTCGGGCATAATTCAAACTTTAGTACCTTTAATAATAAGTTCAAAAACTGAGCCAACCTCTGACACAAAGAGAGAGTCGGGCTTTCAACAATAATGTGAACCTTTGAACTTATAAATGAAGTTCAAAATTTTGTTATAAAAGAGCCGACATAATAAAGAGTTGCATAAATATTTCACTTTAATAAAGTTGTAACATAACTTAGAACCTTTCACCAAAGGAAGAAAATAAAGTTGTTCTCACAATACCATCTTTACTCATCTTCAGAAATAATGTTAAGCTTCATAATGTCATGATGAAATTTGGCTTTATGAATAAATCAGAAAACTCTTTTTTTGAAAGGCTTATTATAGGCCGAGGAAAAAAAACTCCATAACTCCCACAAAGTAGCTCAAATTTACATGAAATTTGGACAGCAGGATCATTAGGTGATGCAAAACATAACCCAGAATTATTTTAATTTCCAGCAACCTAAAAGTCTATTTTTAACCTCGTTTGCGAGTGGTAGGCAGGAAAAAGTGAAGTTAAAAATTCTTGCAACTGGAAAAGCATCTTGATGTGAAAACAGGTCAGATTAGTCAGAATAAGGATAGGATTAATCCCATGAAAGTTAGTTGCATCAACTCTTTGGATTTTCAAATTAAATCATTATTTGTGATTCGATAGGCTCAAGGGTGTGTAAAGGAAATGCACCAAAATTTTCAATTTTCAATTTTCAAATTGGGGGTTAACATTGGCTCTGACTGGGTACTGTATTTCCTGGAAAAATGCAGAGAAATCCAAAATCATTGGGGTAGACCAGTGCTTGTCCATTGGGCAACAAAGTCAAAATAAAAGGAGGAGAACAGGGTGTTGTTTGCAGAAGGGTAGAGGGGAATGGGGCACAAGCCATAAATAGGCAAGCCAAAACAATATAGAGCAGAAAAGGAAACTAAGTTACCAGCATAGTCAAAACTCCTAAGTATATACATGGTCATAAGACCCTATCTCAAAGCCTGCCTAGAGCTGATCGTGCAAAGCCATTGATTAATTGTGAGAAATAGGACCCGCTGCGGAAGAGAAATGGATGTTCATTAAGCGCTAGCAAAATCAAAAGTAGCATGCAGATCCAATGGAGATTCAACTCATACGAGAAGATCATAGATATCAACATGCAACCAAAGATTCATTTTTCATCTTATACCTCTTGTGTGCAACTAGCCACGACTCCTTGCTTTGTTTCAGACCCAAAGGGACCATCCAAAAATGTAACCTTGCTAACTTATTTAACAAGCAGTTTATCTAACTTATCCTCTTCAAGAACCAATTCTTTGTTGACCAAGGTCTGCAAAAAAGGTGTAACAATTTCACTTTCAAATAAACTACCAGTAGTAGAAACCTTTGGAATGTTTACTATTCGTGAAGGATTTTTTTCAATATGCTCACTACAATTGGAAACATCAGTCTCAATGTTGATCCAAACTTCTCCTTTTTGCATGGTTACACCATTAATTTTAGAACAATCATTAGGAATATGTTCCTCCAATTTATCTTTATCATGAGAAGAGAACAAGTTTTCATCAGTTAACTCAAAATCGAATAATTCAAAGAGGGGATTATCTCTAACCTTTAAAATTTCACCATACTCTGTTGGCACATATAATGGGTTGAATTTTATCCAACTAATCTCGCTCACAAACCTATTCGACTATTTCTCCATTTTTATTTTTGTTGTGATATTCTTTTCAGGTTCAACACTTAACATGAATACATCAGGACATATAGGAAAAGCATCAGTAATTAAATATTTGTCCTGCAGACTGTAGGATAAGTTAATTTCTGGATATATAGCTGATGATTGTAGTGTTTGAGTATCACTTTCTACAAGCATAGGGTCAAATTTTACAGGAACCACATCCTCTTCTTTTGCACAAATAAAATCTTCATTGAAAATGCATGAAGGTTGATAGTACAAATTGTCCATACCTTTAGTAGGTTCAACAAAACCACTTTTACATGCATGCATTTCTTCCTCTGGCATGGTTTTTTCTCTTCAATATTTTTATCAAAGGATTCAGACAACGACACATTTTCACCTTCTTTCCTATCACTGGAGTTTCAAGTGAATTCATTTATATCAAATTCTACAACATGACCATTTTCATCCACAACCCCACACTGAAATTCATCATTTGAACCTTTCAAGAATGAATCAGGAATACAGACAACTTTGTGCTCATCTGATAATATATCTTTTCTAGAAGAGATGGATAATGGTTCAACTTCCCTCATTTGCATGCATTTCATAAAATACTCTGGCTTTTTACTCTCAGTTTGGTGCAAATTTCTTCTTTGTTCAAGATCCTTGAGTTGATAATACCTATGATGCACGCTCTTTAGCAGTAAAGCGGACTTGTGATCTTTAGAGGGGTTCAACTTATTCTTTTTAGCTTTACAGATGCTTTCTTTGAAAGCATTCCAAAAAGATTGAAGTATTTGGTCATCTTCAACAATTATTTCCTCAATCATTGGTGCAAATATTTTTCCAAATTGGTTCCATAGCTTGGCCTGGCATCGAACCATTTTTCTAAGATATCTTGTTAAATAGAGTCGCCAACCTTCATTTCGAGGAAGTCACCATTTTGTATCTGAAACAAGAAAATACTAATCTTGTCGGTCCCCAGAAGAGTCGCCAAAAATCTGTTAGTTAACAGATTTTTCCTTCAAAAATAAATTTAGAAAATGTCTCAAGATCCCCAAAAAGAAGAACAAACAACACTGACGGTTGGAAAATTTGCCATTGGATTGACAACTTTCCTCTAAATTTTAGAGGTACAACTCCCTCTTATGATATGCAATGAATGGAAATACAGGGTATGCTTTTGACCAGAAAGAAGAAAAGGCACACTACCATCTACCCATAGCCATGAAATAGATGTGAAAGATTAAATTCAAAATTAAGTGAATGTAGAAAAATGACACAAAGTTCACCTCTCCTACATCCACAGACGATACCAGGAGAACAATAAACAACATATCCACTTTTTAATAGATGAGTTTATTTGAATTCAAAGACTCAGAAATAATCATCCACATAATTTGATATGACAAAACAATGCACTGGAAAAATGATCACATATGCAAACATGACATTTGCAATCAAAGGAAATCATTCACAAATTCATAGATTCAAAAATATATTCCTTATTTCTCCAGTACAAAAGGTGAGTTCACAGACTCAACATCTCTACACAACAAACTATGCTTGAAAGAAAAATTCTACCACTCTCCTATTCCCCAAATAACTAAAAAAAGATCCCCCCTTTACTTCATTGGAAAATAAATAGAACTATTCGAAGACCGCTCACCTCCGTAACTGTTTCAAGAAAACTTCTTTTCCCCAATCCTTTTGAGATTTACAAAATAAGTCTCGTGGGGCAATTTTAAACTTTTAAATGAAGACTATAAAGAACGCATTAAAACTTATAGCCATTGGTCGTTCCTAAGCCGGATCTACCACTATTTGCATCTAATTTGGCAATGTGGCTTCTTCCATTCTTCAAGCTTGCACTAAAGTCTTTACACTCTGTTTGGCATAATTTTGAAATAGGAATATCTAATGGAACATCCAGAAGGGGAAAAAAAGGTAGATTGTCGATTGGTTGAAGCATCAACCATGAATTTCCAGTTGCCACTGCATCATCATTGGACTTTGTTTCATCTAGTAGTAACAGTATCTGATCTTTCTTGTATAGAGCTAGATCAATGTAATGAAAGTTGTTGGCAAAAGATAATGCAACAATTACTTCAATTTTACTCTCCATTGATACTAACTCCTAAAAATTTCCAACCTTCTAGAACCCCCATATAATTACTAGAATACTAGGCCCATGCAGATCCTCATTAGGCAATCGAAAATAAATGGAATCTTGAATAATATTTTTTGGTATTTGGTCCATAGACTGGCCATCTCCAACTTTCTCATAATATGTGATTGATATGGGTTCTTTGAATTTCATTGTTGTAGGCAGAGTTGAAACATGAGAAAGTGACACTATGCCTTCACAATACAATTGTTGAGAAACAACCTTAAAGGTCATATAGAAAGCCTCCTTGCAGCTACTTTGTAAATGACTAAACTACTTGGAAAGAGTCTTTTGCAAACAATTTGTATCTTTGAACCCTCCAAGTATTACTAGTCCTTCCAAAACACTTTTTGTTTCTAGATGAATTTGTATTTCCACATCCTTTTGAAGAGAATCCAAGTGTGGCATAATTGGGTCTTCCTTGAAAACATTCATCATGAAAAGCATTACCAGCTAAAGTTGCAGATAGAACTCTAAGCAGTTGCTCAATCTACATCACCAACATCCTAGAGTCTTTCGTTGCTTGATGAACCAAATTTTCCTCCAGTTCAATCCTTTGAAATTGCACACCCCATTTAGAAAATCCCTTCATCTCTCCAACTCTAAATGCAATTTTATCAGATGCTGGCTTCAAAGAATCACAGATCTACATGGCTTTAGTTTTCTTTTCAATACCAACACTGCTATGTGGATCATGGGTCTTTAGGTAATGTTTAGAACATGACAGTCCCAATTCTGACCCTTTGGTAATGACATTCACTGTACTCTGGGCATATTTCCAAATTAGAATGGCGATGAAAAGTATAGTACTCCATGCAATTCACACTCGCTTCAACTTACTTGCACTTCCTATAAAGTGCACATAGCTCCTTTATAAACACATTAGGGTTTGGGCCCCTTTCTAAAGTCCTTATCTTTTAGAGCAACCTCATATGTCTTAGCATGTTGAGTGATGAGCTCAATTAATGGCATAATTTTGATAGGGTTCATTCCATATTTGTTGTTGCTATCATAGACTTTGACACTTGGTTGTTGATATTTTCCTTAAAAAACCATATGCCTTGGCATAAGTTTATTTTTGGTACTTTAATGACATTATCATGCTATGTGAATTACCTATGTTGAATTTACAAGTGGTTGAATGAATGTTACTAAGGTAATTATAGATATACATTTGTTTGTGCATGTTAATGTTATTGTATAGGTTTCCACTCAAATGTTGATGTCAACAAAGCTTGCTATGTGGGAGAAACTCTTGCCAGCTGGTCGGTTGCCAAGAAGTCAAGAAGCTGATCATTAAGAAGTCAAAGGAGGGAAAACTCTCATGGAGGGAAATTCCTAATTCAAATAAAAAGAATGTAACTACCTTTTTAATGGTCATATTTTTTGTTAAGAAAATCTAGGGAGTGTGTTGTGCTAGATTCCCGTTGAAGCAAGTATGCTTTAACCAATTTAGCGCATGCATAACTTCCTCCCTCTTTTTCTATGCTTTCAATAAGTGGCATCCTCCTATTTTGATGGAGTCGACTACCTAGGTAGTTAGGGTTAGTCAGTAGTTTTTCTCTCTATAAATAATGGTCAGATGCTCCTTTTGATAAGGTTGGATATTCTGAGTTTGTATTCGTATTTTCTAGTTCTAGTAATATAGTCATATCACTAAAATGTTGTACTCATGCTTTCAAGAAATAATATGATATTTTGAGTTGCTGCATTTGAGATTAATTTAAGGGAGACTCACCCAAGGGGGTCCACTTGGTGAGAATTCCACCTATCTAGTTTAGAAGTTATTTTCTACTCAGTAGTTAGTTTCAATTTCAACAACTATTTGTTCTTGCAGCCACTGAAATTCCATTCTATGACAGTTCCTACAACCAAGGCAAACAGAGTAGTTTCTTGTCTGTTTGCTGAGATTGCCATTTCTATTTTTCATTTCCATTCTAGTTGTTAATGCTTAGTGCAAATGTTGATTTATGCTTAGTGTTTAAGTTAATTTCCTTCCAAAAATTTATTTCTAGCATTATTTCTTTCCCAGTTTATGGATGATTGCAATGAAGTCCTAGTGCACATATAATGCTAACCCATTTCAAGTTTATGTCCCTGGGTTGAAAATTGAAATGCACCTTCATGATGAGTGAGATAGCTACTTAGTGCAAATGTTCAATCTCTAAGTCACAAATCTAAGGGCTTAGTTATTAAACTATTAGAGGAGGCCAACATTTTTGGCGTTGTTGTCGAGGATGGTGTCAAACTAAGAAGTTATTTAGAGTCATTGATAGTTTATTTCTTGTTGTAGTAGTTCCAAATTTTTCTCTTAGTATACCCTTCATTTAGGAGAGTAATGACCCCCTATTCTTTCACCAATTCTTTATGTTATTTGGATGATACTGAGTTGATACCGTATGCATAGAGGAAGGAGAAGAGATGCTCATGGGAGATTCCTTCCTAATGACCTTGATCCATTCTAGCTAGTTGAACATCAAAATATGCCAAGAGACGAAGAAGAAGAGGCACATCCTTTTGCTGATGCATTTCCCAATTTGACCAATTCTGAAACTTCCTTTGAAGACCAAATTCTGATTGAGAACCCATTTTCTTTGGAACTCCATCAGGCAGGCATGGGTGATGCAAATAGAAACAGACCTAAACAACCAGCTTTTCCATTCCCCATTGCTCATCAGAATGAAGTTGACATCCTCAAAAATATATCTACTTCAATCCTTCCTAAGTTCTATGGACTTGTCATAGAAGACCCTAATACTTTCTTTTTTGAGCTTGATATCCTCTGCAGAAGCTATGACTATACCACTGATGCTCATAGGCTCAAATTGTTTCGTACCACTTTGAAAGAAGTTGCATTGAGATGGTTTATGAACTTAGGCATGAATACTGTGGAGACTTGGGATGACATGAAGACAAAGTTCCTTGAGAAGTACAAGGAATATTGCAGGGGTAGTGATATGAGAGGAGATGACATCTTTAGGATGTAGCAGAAGGAAGATGAGAGTTTGGAGGATTACATTTCAAGGTTTCTATTTTTCCTGCAAAAATCTCCACATCATACACTCAATGAAGAGTCTCATAAGCTACTCTTCCTGAGAGGAATCAATGATAGTTTCACTGATGCTTTGGACCTAATGGGAGGAGGAGATATCACCCAAGTTCCTTGGGATGATATTAAGAAGATATGTCAGAACTATTCCAGGGCAGCTTCAAAGAAAGGAAGAGGTTACCAATCCTCTATGGGTAAATCATCCACCAGTGGAGTTTCAAGGATGGAGATTACTCATTTGTTGGTAGATTTTAAACAAGATATCATAAACAATCTGGCTACTTAGTTGGATACACTTCAAACAAAGAAGAAACATGAGGAGGCAAAGGCAATGTTAGGAGAATACTGCCCTCATTGTAGACAAAAGAAGAAGGATTGTAGATGCAAAATGGTAGCTAATATTGATAGCAAGTAGATTCCACCTGAGTTCAAGCCAATCCAAGGTGATGATGATAAAGTCTACTACATTACACAAAGGAGGCCATGGGCTCCAAGACAAGGTATGCCACCAGATCCATTATATTTTGCTGGGCCATATTTCAATTCTTATGCATTTGGTAACCAATGGCAACCCCCATATCCATCCAACTATGGAGGATATCCACCTCAACCTTGGAATAACCCTCCAAATACCTGGCCCAATCACCAAAACTCTCCACCCCAGTGGCAGCAACCTCAAGGGAATTGGCAGCTACCTCCAAGAAATTGACAACAAACATCCCAATGGAGGGGAGGACAACAATGGCCAAACCATACTACTAGCTACATGCAGCCACCTTCTCAGCCCTAGCAACCTGGTATAATGACTCCTCCTATGAGCTCAAGTTCAAACACACCTAAACCTACTTAGTTACCAGTTCAGCCCACACCTAACCCAAATAACAAACCACAATAGTAGCCAGTATACTTTGCAGATCCTAATCAATTCCCTGCATATGTTGTGAGTGTGAGTGACATCCATCTACATTCAGGAACTACTTTTCCAGCTCCTTCCACTCCTATCATCACCGAGCTTCCTATGGAAGAAGAAGAGCATCTGAATGTCCCCATTCAACCAAGTGTGCCTAAAAATTCTAAACTAGTTCCAATCTAGCAGACTACCTAAGATCCACCATTTCCTCAAAGGTTAGAAATTGTTAAACAAAAGGAAGAGAAGGAGGAAACAACCTTTGACATTTTGGATTAGTTGAAACATATATGTGTCAAGATACCCTTATTTCAATCCATCAAAGATGTCCCTATATATGACAAAGCAATCAAGGAAGCATGCCTCAAAAAGCCAGGGAGGAAAAAGAAAGACCCCACCATACTTCATGTGGTAGGACAGCTGGTAGATATCATGCAAAGTTATAGTTCCTAAGTACACTAACCCAAGAAATCATGTGGTAGGAGTTGTTATAAACAAGATCCAAATAAAGAATGCTTTGATTGACTTGGGAGTAGCAATAAATGAGATGACTAAAGATATCCTGTAGCAACTAAATGTTGCAAGTATGAGGCCTACTCCTACTGTCTTGCAACTTGCTGATAGTTCCACTATTAAACCTAATGGTATAGTAGAGGACCTTGTGGTAACCCTAGACTCTTGGGAGTACCCAACAAATTTTATGATCCTTTCTCCTAAAGCTACACTAGGCGGGTATCCCATTATTCTAGGAAGGCCATGGTTGGCCACAATAGATGCTTACATTGGATGTCGGTCGGGGAACATGACCATTTCTTATGGGAAGAGCACCAAAAGTCTTGTTCTCTACCCTCCTGATTAACCATCCCATGACATGGATAACATCGTATGGCCACATGTTGGAGAAGAGGCTGAGGAAGTCAATTTTGTGGCACAACTCATGATGTTAGGCAGAAGCTCTTTCATGCAACTTCATGAAGGAGATGAAGTATTATCCAACATCATTCAAAACCATTGTGAGGTGCATGAAGCATCATCATCTCAGGAATCTGGTTCTGCAGGTCCAGTGAAGACACTTTTTCCCACTCTTCCTACAATTGAACTTCCTGTAGCAACTGATATGCTCCATACATTATTGCCATATGAACTAAAAATGCTAAGTATTAGTGAAGTAGCTATGATAGAGTTAACCACACAAGTGCAAGTGTCAGAAGGAAAACATCTAAATATTAACAGCAAGCTGAGTCAAGAGCAACAGTTGTCTTTGACAAACCCATTGAAGACCCACCAACATGCATTTGCATGGGACTACCATCACATGAAAGGATTGGATCCTAAGTTTTGTACTCATAGGATATAGATAAGAGATTACTACACACCAGTAAGGCAACCACAAAGGAGAATCAACTCTGCATTAAGAGATATTGTCAAAGTGGAACTACATAAAATATTAGATGTAGGATTTATCTACCCCATCTCAAACAACTAGTGGGTGTCCCCACTGGTAATTGTACCCAAAAAGGGGGGAAAATAGAGAGTTTGTGTCGACTACAGGGAACTCAACTCTGCCACCAAGAAGGATCATTTTCCCCTTCCTTTCATAGACCAAGTATTGGATTCCCTTGCAGGCAAGCAATATTTCTATTTTCTAGATGGATTTAGTGGCTATAACCAGATACAAATTGCACCCGAGGATCAAGAGAAGACCACCTTTACCTATCCATGGGGGACTTATTCCTACTCAATACTTCTATTTAGCTTATTCAATGCACTTGTAAATTTTCAAAGGGTAGTTATTAGCATATTTTTAGATATCTCACATGATTGCATGGAGATTTATATGGATGATTTTACTACCTATGGTGCTAATTTTACTGAAGCATTGGAAAATCTAAGGAAAGTCTTACAGAGATGTGAAGACCATAATTTGTCTTTAAACAGTAAGAAATGCTTCATGATGATGCAGGAAGGAGTAGTCCTTGGCCACTACATCTCTCACAAAGGAATTCAAATAGACCCGACCAAGATTGAAGTGATTACCAATTTGCCTATTCCTACAAAACAAAAAGATGTTAAGAAGTTTCTTGGGTCATGCATGGTACTATAGGCATTTCATCAAAGATTTCAGCAAAATGGAGCACCACTATACAATCTTCTCACTAAAGATGTTGAATTCCAGTGGACAGAGGACTGTGACAAGGCATTCTCTGATTTGAAAGAAAATTTAACCCATACTCCTGTACTCAAAGGTCCTAATTGGGAGCTTCCTTTCCACATTCATATAGATGCATCAAACTATGCTATAGGAGCTGACTTAGGGCAGAAAGAAGAAGCAATTGAAAATGCAATCTATTTTGTCAACAAAAACCTCCAAGGGGCTAAATTTAATTATACAATGACAAAGAAAGAAATTTTGGTAGTCATCTATGCCCTTAACAAATTCAGGCACTACATAACAGGGTATCAGATTTTTATTCATACAAATCATGCAACAATAAGATATCTCATGAATAAACCCTTGATTTCAAGTAGGCTAGCAAGATGGTTGTTGCTGATGCAGGAGTTTGGCATCACCATTATTGATAAACTAGGAAAGGAAAATGTTGTAGTAGACTTCCTTTCTAGACTAACTACATTAGAGGACACTCAAGTCATTGATGACTCTTTCCCTGATGAACATTTGTTTTCTATCAGTGTGCATACACCTTGCTATGTTGACATAGCCAATTACCTAGTTATAGGGAGAGTTCCTCCTCATTTCTCTCCAAAAGAGAGAAGGGTACTCATTGATAAAACCTTTTCTTTCTCATGGACTGCAGGCTGTTTATTCTACACTAAACCAGACCATGTCATGAGGAGATGTGTAAGGGATGATGAGACATATGATATATTGCATACATGTCACAATGAACCCTATGGAGGGAATTTTGTAGCCAAGAGGACAACAATGAAGATCCTTAATACAAGAAATTACTGGCCCACACTTCATAAGGATGCAGGAAGGTATACAAGAAAGTGTGATAGATGCTAGAGGATGGGCCGACCAACCAAATTTGATGAGATGCCTCTTTACCCACAGATAGTCATCACTCCATTTGATAAATGGGGACTGGATTTTGTAGGTCCCATTGATCCTCCATCAAATGGTAAATCATACATCTTGGTCTGCACTGACTATGTGACCAAGTGGGTTGAGGTTAAAGCAATGAAGCATGCAAGAGATAATAAGGCTGCAAAATTTATTTATGAGGAAATCTTTACTCATTATGGGGTCCCAAGGGAAATAACGACTGATCAAGGGGCTCAATTTACATCAACCCTTGTCACAACACTAGTTAATGAATATAATGTGAGGCACATGAAGTCTACTCCCTATCACCCTCAGGCCAATGGCCATTCTGAGGTGACCAATAGGGAAATTGAGGCAATTCTGACTAAAATAGTGGCTATCCATAGGAAAGACTGGGCAAATAGGCTGCCAAAAGCTATCTGGGCCTATAGGACCACCTAGAAAACAACCACAATCTTCACTCCTTTTGAATTATTGTATGGGAAGACAACTATGATGCCCATTGAATTTGAGCATAAAACTCTTAGGATTGCACTAGATCTTGGGATGGACATATCCGAGGCAAAAAAGGATAGAATCATGCAACTAAATGCTTTGGATGAGATGAGAAAGACAACCCTACATCATATTGAGGTAGTGCATAATCAAAGGGTCAAATGGCATGATAAGTACATAAAAGAAAAGAAGTTCCAGCCTGGTGACTGGGCACTCCTTTATGACTCTAGGTATCAAGATAATGTAGGTAAATTGTAGAGAGCTGTACAACTCACCACCATTGACCCTATTAGATTCAAACTTTTGGTCAATGACCACCATCTAAGGTTTTATCACAAGCCAGCATCCAAGGAAGAGTTCATGCAACAATTTATTCAACACCCAACCACTGAACTTCTTATAGCCGAAGGAAGAGGACCTAGTGTCCCTCCTTCTAACTGATCCAAGTACACATGCAATCACTTCATAATAAATATTTCCACTTTTGTAGGAATCCACTTCTTCATTAATCCACCCATCTGCCCATCCAACTCCATCTTCTCTCTCTTCCATAACTCCACCATCACTCCACTCCGCCATCATTCCATTCCATCACCACTCCATTAATTGCTCAACCATACTTTTTTAAAGGTAACTAGTACTTTCTCCACATTCTTTGTAACGAAACTCCATATTTTTAGGTACATATGTGACAATTTGTTGTATCTTAATTACCTTTAGTGCATTTCTTTAATTACTATAATTAAATGTAGATATTTCACATAGCATGAAATAGCAC
This sequence comes from Sequoia sempervirens, assembly GCA_007258455.2. Taxonomy (NCBI): domain Eukaryota; kingdom Viridiplantae; phylum Streptophyta; class Pinopsida; order Cupressales; family Cupressaceae; genus Sequoia; species Sequoia sempervirens. The sequence continues at coordinate 40,486 of VDFB02292954.1, read as the reverse complement.
TATGCCTTGTCCAATCAAAATTATCAACCAAGCTGTGTGGACACATGCTATAATTTAGGTTGGGGGGGAGTGTCAACTCACAAATCCACATGTCATCCATATCAGCAAATTTGAAATAAGCCAATTTGAATGATAAATTGAAATGACAGCTTGCATGTGTGAAATGTCACTAAACTGCTGCTATTTTTTTTTATGATACCCTTCATTAATGAATCTTTATTGCCTAGTCATAATCTCAAATGTCACCCAAAAAAAAAGTAAATTGGTGAGCTACATGACATTGGCGTCAACACTGTAAAAGGAATTGTAGGAAGAAGTTGGGGTTTTCAGAAGAGATTGCAGGAAAAGGAAATTTAGCAGAAGTACTTGTTGATTGCGGGTAGTTGAACAATGGGAGATCAACTAATTAGGAATGGACCCATGGTTCATGATGTGGTAATGCAGGATGCACCTTCTTTGGAAGAGTTTAGAATATGTGGGTGGCTAGATTATTTCTTGAAACTCGACAGCTACAATGAGGACATTGCGCAATAATTTGCAAAGACACTCTCTGAGGGAAAAGCAATGGTAAAAGGGTTGGAGGTGATTATTACTAAGGAAAGAATTGCGGAGGTAACGTGTTTACCTATTGATGGTGAGCCATACCCTACTACTAGAGGTACAAGGTCAGCCAGGGATGAATTTACTGAACCCAGTGACTCTCCATTGGTTGTAGAAAAACAAGGTACAAAGAGAACTTCTTTACCAGAGCCATGGAAACAAGTAGTTGTCCACATTGTTAAGTACATTACTTGTGAGGGTCGCCAGTCATGCCTCCATTCTATACACTTCAAGCTCTTGAACCATATGAGGCATGGATGAAGAATGAATGTGCCCAATGTGCTATATCACCTCCTTGCCATCATGGCGGCTGAAACGTAGAAAGGTAGGGATAATTTTGTCTCTCATCATTGTTTAATAAAATTGTTAGTGGAAAAATCTCTACAAGAAGTGTTTGATATGACATGGGAGGAGTTTGTAAATATTGATCAATTTAAACCAAAAAATGTACGTCCTAGAGGTCAATCTCAACCTCGTAGGGTTAGTAGGGAAGTGAGGGCTGCTGAAATTACTTGTGGAGCATCAACCTCTGGCACAAACCCTAGTTCAAACCCTCCTACAACCAAGCAAGCTATTGAAATTGGGTCTTCTAAGTTAGAATATTCAGATGAGGAAATTTCATCCTCAAACTTTGATATTAATGCTCCTTCCAAAACCCCAATTCAAACTAGGGCTGCCCTTAGGAGAGAGGAAGCATAGATGAAAAAGAAACAATGAGAAAGGGAAAGGCCAAGAAGCAAGTGACAGAAAAAGCAACACTAAGCCCTAGGAAATGAAAGGTTGATAACATGTTCTTCTTGCAACCAAAGAAAAAGATAAAACCCTACTAAGAAGTCAAAACCAGCTGGGCCAGCCACTGGTGTACCTCTGAAGAGAAGCCCTAGGCTTAGAAAAACATCTAGGGAGGAGACAAAAGCCCCAATGGGGCAAGTGAATGTTGAGGAAAAAAGATATTTTTGAGGAACAAGAAAATATTAGATTGGCAGAGCTCGCTGCTATTGCAGAATAGGTTGGGAGTCAGGAACAAGACAAAAGTATAGAACCCCTACAACAAGAACAAGATGAGAATCCAGAGTTCCTGCAGCCAAAGTAGAATGAACAACCTGAATCACTGCAACTGGTGTTATTTGAACAACAAGAATTAGTGCAAAATAAATTTTTGGTAGGAACACATAAACCTCCTGATTTTTCATGGAATGACATAGCTATGAAACTATGGAGTGAGATACAGAGAAAAGAGGAAGAATGGAAAAAGGAAAAGCACAAGTTGCAGAATGGGATTAAAAAGAAAAACACATAGATTGGAGAAAAGAATGCAAAAATTGTTGCTTTGAAGGAAAAGGTAGATAATGTGTTATATTTAATACCCAAAATGCTGGCATGTAGAACTCCTCCTAGAGTGTATGCCCTGCACTTAAAGGAGCGAAATATTTCCTTTAAGTTATCAAGGATTATTTCAGGTTTGATTCCTACTCTTGACACTCCACATGAATTTTTCCGGGCTTATCAATTTGCCCCTCCTGATGTTAAAAATTTATTATTTGAACTATACCTGCATAATTATGTTTTGTCTGATGACCATGATTGGAATCCCTTACTATATATTGAATACCTCCATTTAAGGGCATTTATGTCTTGGATTTAGAATGAAATGAGTTGGGGGTAGCAATATAGAACTTACAGGGAAAGGGAATTTCATACTCCCTTGCCTCTCAGGGCAGAATCTAGTAACCCTGCTGACATTTTCATGACATGGCATAGGATTATTTACCGCCCAAGCTACAAGGATAGGATTATGCCTATTAGAGAAGAGACTTACAAGGAATATGAGAAGGTATCCAAAACCACAGAAAAATCAGTAATGGGATACTTAGCATAGAGGTGGAATAGTTTACCAGAAGAATTGAAACAAGATGAACCCCACTCTTTACAGAACCATGTTGCAACATGCAAAAGAGTTGACAAGTACATACAAATTGGTAGAAGGAAGCAACAGTTTTGGCTTCCATTAACATTTCAGCCACCTACACTATTGTGGCCTGTGCCAGATTACAAGTTTTACCAGTATGACATAGCTACAGAAAGGGAAAGATGGAATAGACTGGAGAACAAACAAGAATTCTATTGGGATCCTAATTCAGACACTACAGAGACTGATGTGGGACAACTGGAAGTTGGTGACTTCAGGGCATTAACTAGGCAAAAGAATAGTGCTCCTTCTGCTGGAGGACCAACAAAACGTTAGGTTGGGGGGAATGATGAGCTCAATTAATGGATTAATTTTGATAGGGTTCATTACATATTTGTTGTTGCTATCATAGACTTTGACACTTGGTTGTTGATATTTTTCTTAAAAAACCATAGACCTTGGTATAATTTTATCTCTCTGACTTTAATGACATTATCATGCTATGTGAATTACCTATGTTGAATTTACAAGTGGTTGAATGAATGTTACTAAGGTAATTATAGATATACATTTGTTTGTGCATGCTAATGTTATTGTACAGGTTTCCACTAAAATGCTAATGTCAACAAAGCCTGCTATGTGGGAGAAACTCTTACCAGTTGGTCAGTTGCCAAGAAGTCAAGAAGCCAATCATTAAGAAGTCAAAGGAGGGAAAACTCTCATGGAGGGAAATTCCTAATTCGAATAAAAAGAATGTAACTACCTTTTTAATGGTCATATTTGTTGTTGAGAAAATATAGGGAGTGCGTTGTGCTAGATTCCCGTTGAAGCAAGTCTACTTTGACCAATTTAGTGCATGCATAACTTCATCTTTTTCTATGCTTTCAATAAGTGGCATCCTCCTATTTTGATGGAGTCGACTGCCTAAGTAGTTAGGGTTATTCAGTAGTTTTTCTCTCTATAAATAATGGTCAGATGCTCCTTTTGATAAGGTTGGATATTCTAAGTTTGTATTCATATTTTCTAGTTCTAGTAATACAGTCATATCACTAAAATGTTGTACGCATGCTTTCAAGAAATAATATGATATTTTGAGTTGTTGCATTTGAGATTAGTTTAAGGGAGACTCACCCAAGGGGGCCCACTTGGTGAGAATTCCACCTATCTAGTTTAGAAGTTATTTTCTACTCAGTAGTTAGTTTCAATTTCAGCAATTGTTTGGTCCTGCAGCCACTGAAATTCCATTCTATGACTGTTCCTGCAGCCAAGACACATAAAGCAGTTTCTTGTCTATTTGCTGAGATTGCCATTTCTATTTTTCATTTCTAGTCTAGTTGTTAATGCTTAGTGTAGATGTTGATTTATGCTCAGTGTTTAAGTTAATTTCATTCCAACATTTTATTTCTAGCATTGTTTCTTTCCCAGTTTATGGATGATTGCAATGATGTCCTAGTGCACATACAGTGCTAAACCATTTCAAGTTTATGTCCCTGGGTTGACAATTAAAATGCACCTTCATGATGAGTGAGATAACTACTTAGTGCAGATGTTCAATCTCTAAGTCACAGCTCTAAGGGCTTAGTTATTAAACCATTAGAGGAGGCCAACATTGAGCATCTTCGTTATCCTAGTATAGCACAACAATTGTAGGCTTTGAACAACCATACAAAAATTTGATATCTAAAACTTGAAGTTCCTCAAACCTAATATTGAAAGCTTCTCTTAGTTCCAATGATACCAATTTTCCCATTATTTGTAGGATGACCAATATGATCTAATATATCTCCATTTTCCCTTATAACCACTTCACCATCCAGCCAGTTGTTGCACACAATGAGATTGCATATCATACAATCATTGAAGGGCATGAGCCCACATTTATTTGAAGCATTTTTTCAAAACAATTCAAATACCTTGTCTATGTGTCGCCAAGCTGAGAGGATGCTAGCAACGGTTAAGAATACAAGTTTTACATCCAACAATTGCATTTGCTTCTAAGTTTCTACAACCAATTCAACAAATCCATTTGTGAACATACTTTGCATCAGTAGTGCAACTCTATGAGGCCACAACTCTTTGAGGCATTTAGTAAACAATTTATACGCTTTGAACATGCTTCCACATTTCACATATATGTCTTCTAGGGCGTTTCCAATATAATATCTGAAAAAATATTCCATTCACACTTTGTTCAAATGCTTTCATTTATGCAAGCCGAGAGTTATATTGCAAAGGTTGTGGAGTTTGGAATTACACCCACCCGTTACATTTACCTTAGAAGTTTCTATGACCTCTCAACAAATCCACTTCGTACGCATCCTGTGATCATTCGATTCCATGAGATCACATTATTTTCAAAGGAATTCACATGTATTTATTATCATTTGAATCGATGCATGATTAGACAATCGAGATTTTTAAGAACTTATGAACCCTTAATCAAAGAGTTTAGGAGTTTCAAAAACTCCTGATTTCCCGACCTAGTGATGAGTTTCACGTTCCACTTAGAATGTCAAAAATCTTCATAGTTTTGGTGATATGTATGGGGCCCAACAAAAGTTACATTACTCATGTAAGTTGCCTATACGCATACCAATCAAACCTATCCCATACTTTCATGTCCATTAAAATGTTAGTGACATTCTCTTTATCTCTCCTATTGTATGTCAGTAATTCAAAATGTTATGAAAATATTATTTTTGCTCTATCCCTCTCCAATTGAGATATAGGCACATTGTCAAGCACTTTCAAACTAGGTAATGAAGCTATCATAAATTCTCGATAATATTTCTCAAAACAAATTAGAGAGGGATGGTATGAAGCATCTCGTCAAGCATATTGCAAATGTCCTCCAATCTACAACTGCATTTCTTGGAAAGTTTCAAAGACCTTCTCAATAAACCAATCTTGTGTATATCCTACTATCATCGTATTCCAAACATTTTGTTCATCTTGAATGGGTCGTAGCTCACATTCTGTATGTATTCACATTATGTATGACCACTCAGGCATTGGGAGCTGGTAAAGATAATGAATTATTGCTAGATGACTTCTGGATTTGATTATGTAAGAGTTTTTTGCATCAACGTTTCAGATCACACTCCGTGATCCATCATCAGGATAGTTGAGAGCTCCTAATGATGGATCACGGAGTGTGATCCGAAACGTTGATGCAAAAAACTCTTACATAATCAAATCCAGAAGTCATCTAGCAATAATCAATATGGATTGTGGAAATATGATATTTTTAAAGATAATGAAGTCAAGTTCCACATTCACTTGTTGCATTATCTTCCAAGCTTTTATTAAAGCTTTTTCAACAAATCCATCTTGTGCCCATACTTTCATCTTTGCATGCCAAGAGACCATATTCCCTTGAAGCATCTGCCAAATAATTCTCATGCTTTGTTTATGTGATTTTTATTATAAATTTTCCTCTTAAGTGCAGGCATGAGATGGAGTCGGGAGATCGGCAATATTCAAAACCCTTGAACTGTGGTCGAGGAAAGATGAAGTTCGAGAACTCTTAAACCCTCTAACATCAAAGAGTTGAGCATAATTCAAACTTTAGAACCTTTAATAATAAGTTCAAAAACTAAGCCAACCTCTAACACAAAGAGAGTCGAGCTTTCAGTAATAATGCAAAACTTTGAACTTATGAATGAAGTTCAAGATTTTTTTTTAAAAGAGCCGACATAAGAAAGAGTTGCATAAATATTTCACTTTAATAAAGTTGCAATGTAACTTAGAACCTTTCACCAAAGGAAGAAAATAAAGTTGTTCTCACAATACCGCTTTTACTCATCTCGGAAAATAATGTTAAGCTTCATAACGTCACGATGAAATTTGGCTTTATGAATAAATCAGAAAACTCATTTTTTAAAAGGCTTATTATAGGTCAAGGGAGAAAATCTCCATAACTCCCATAAAATAGCTTGGATTTACATGAAACTCGAACAACATGATCATTAGGCAATGCAGGACAGAACCCAAAATTATTTTAATTTCCAGCAATCTAAAAGTCAGTTTTTGACCTCGTTCGCGAATGGTAGGCGGGAAAAAGTGAAGTTAAAAAATATTGCAACTGGAAAAGCATCTTGACATGAAAACATGTCAGATTGGTTGAAATAAGGATATGATTAAGCCCATGAAAGTTAGTTGCATCATCTCTTTGGATTTTCAAATTTAATCATTATTTGTGATTCGGCAGGCTCAAGGGTGTGTAAAGGAAATGCACCAAAATTTGAAATATTTCAATGTTCAAATTGGGGGTTAACATTGGCTCTGAATGGGGACTGTATTTCCCAGCGAAATGTAGAGAAATCCAGAATCATTGGGGTTGACCAGTGCTTGTCCATTGGGCAACAAAGTCAAAAGAAAATCAAGAGAACAAGGTGCTTTTTGCAGAAGGGTGGAGGGGAACCAAACACAAGCCAAAATCAAGCCAGCCAAAACAAGACAGGGTGGAAAAGGAAACTAAGTTACCAACACAACCAAAACTCCTAAGTATATACATGGTCATAAGACCCTACCTCAAAGCATGCCTAGAGCTAATCATGCAAAGCAATTGACTGACTATGAGAAATAGGACCCATTGCGGAAGAGGAATGGGTGTTCATTAAGCACTAGCAAACTCAAAAGTAGCATGTAGATCCTATCCAATGGAGATTCAGCTCATAGGAGAAGATCTTAGATATCAACATGCAACCAAAGATCCATTTTTCATCATATACCTCTTGTGTGCAACTAGCCATGACTCCTTGCTTTGTTTCAAACCCAAAGGGACCATCCAAAAATGTAACCTTGCTAACTTCTTTAACAAGCAATTTATCTAACTTATCCTCTTCAAGAACCAATTCTTTGTTGACCAAGGTTTGTAGACAAGGGGTAGCAATTTCAATTTCAAATAAACAACCATTAGTAGAAACCTTTGGACTATTTACTATTTGTGAAGGATTGTTTTCAATATGCTCACTACAATTGGAAACATCATTCTCAATGTTGATCCAAACTTCTCCTTTTTGCATGGTTACACCATTAATTTTAGAACCATCATTAGGAATATGTTCCTCTAGTTTATCTTTATCATGAGAAGAGAATAATTTTTCATTAGTTAACTCAGAATCGAATAATTCAAAGAGGGGATTATCTCTAACCTTTGAAATTTCACCATACTCTATTGGCACATGTAATGGGTTGAATTTGCTCCAACTAATCTTGATCTCAAACCTATTTGACTATTCCTCCATTTTTATTTCTATTGTGATATTCTTTTCAGGTTCAACATTTAACATGGATTTTAGACATACAGGAAAAGCATTAGGAATTAAATATTCTTCCTGTAGACTGCAGGATAAGTTAATTTCTGGATACATATCTAATGATTGTAGTGTCTGAATATCACTTTCTACAAGCATAGGGTCAAATTTTACAGTAACCACATCCTCTTCTTTTGCACAAATAAAATCTTCATTGAAAATGCATGAAGATTGAGAGTACAAATAGTCCATACCTTTAGTAGGTTCAACAAAACCACTTTTACATGCATGCATTTCTTCCTCTGGCATGGTTTTTTCTCTTCAATATTTTTATCAAAGTATTTAGAAATGACACATTTTCACCTTCTTTCCTATCACTGGAGTTTCAAGTGAATTCATTTATATCAAATTCTACAACATGACCATTTCATCCACAACCCCACACTGAAATTCATCATCTGAACCTTTCAAGAATGAATCAGGAATACAGACAACTTTGTGCTCATCTGATAATATATCTTTTCTAGAAGAGATGGATGATGGTTCAACTTCCCCCATTTGCATGCATTTCATAAAATATTATGGCTTTGTACTCTCAGTTTGGTGCAAATTTCTTCTTTGTTCAAGATCCTTGAGTTGATAATACCTATGATGCACGCTCTTTAGCAGTAAAGCGGACTTGTGATCTTTAGAGGGGTTCAACTTATTCTTTTTAGCTTTACAGATGCTTTCTTTGAAAGCATTCCAAAAAGATTAAAGTATTTGGTCATCTTCAACAATTATTTCCTCAATCATTGGTGTAGATCTTTTTCCAAATTCGTTCCATAGCTTGGCCTGGCATCAAACCATTTTTCTGAGATATCTTGATTAAATAGAGTCGCCAACCTTCATTTCTAGGAAGGCACCATTTTGTATCTGAAACAAGAAAATACTGATATTTTTGGTCCCCAACAGTGTCGCCAAAAATCTATTAGTTAACAGATTTGTCCTTCGAAAATAAATGTAGAAAATAAATGTAGAAAATGACTCAAGATGCCGAGAAAGAAGAACAAACAACACTAACAATTGGAAATTTTTCCATTGGATTGACAACTTTCCTCTGAATTTTAGAGGTACAACTCCCTCTTATGATATGCAATGAATGGAAATAAAGGGTATGCTTTTGACTAGCAAGAAAAAAAGGCACACTAACATCTACCCATAGCCATGAAATAGATGTGAAAGATTAAATTCAAAATTAAGTGAATGTAGAAAAATGACACAAAGTTCACCTCTCCTACACCCATGGACGATACCACGAGTAGAATAAACAACAGATCCCCTTTTCAATAGATAAGTTTATTTGAATTCAAAGACATAAAATAATCATCCACATAATTTGATATGACAGATCAATGCACTGGAAAAATGATCACATAGGCACACATGACATTTGCAATCAAAGGAAGACATTTGCAAGTTCATAGATTCAAAAATATATTCCTTATTTCCCCAGTACAAAAGGTGAGTTCACAGACTCAACATCTCTGCACAACAAACTATGCTTGAAAGAAAAATTCTACCACTCTCCTGTTCCCCGAATAACTAAAAAAAGCTCCCTCCTCTTACTTCATTGGAAAATAAATAGAACTATTCGGAGACATTCACCTCTGTAACTGTTTCAAGAAAACTTCTTAACTTCCTTAATCCTTTTGAGATTTACAAAATAAATCTCATGGGGTAATCTTAAACTTTTAAATGAAGACTATAAATGACTCATTAAAACTTATAGTCATTGATCGTTCCTAAGCTGAATCTACCACTATTTGCATCTAATTTGGCGATGTGACTTCTTCCATTCTTTAAGCTTGCACTAAAGGCTTTACACTATGTTTGGCATAATTCTAAAATAGGAATATTGGGAACATCCACAAGGGGAAAAAAAGGTAGATTTCCAATTGGTTGAAGCATCAACCATCAATTTCCAGTTGCCACTACATCATCATTGGAATTTGTTTCATCTAGTAGTAACACTATCTGGTCTTTCTTTTATAGAGCTAGATTAATGCAATGAAACCTGTTGGCAAAAGATAATGCAACAATTACTTCAATTTTACTCTCCATTGACACTAATTACTGAAAATTTCCAGCCTTCTGGAACCCCCGTATAATTACTAGAATACTACGCCCATGTGGATCCTCATCAGGCAATCGAAAACAAATGCAATCCTGAATAATATTTTCTGGTATTTGGTCCATAGACTGGCCATCTCCAACTTTCTCATAATATGTGTTTTATATGGGTTCTTTGATTTTCATTGTTGTAGGTAGATTTGAAACATGAGAAAGCGTCACTATGCCTTCACAATACAATTGTTGAGAAACAACCTTAAAGGGCATATAGAAAGCCTCCTTGCAACTGCTTTTTAAATGACTAAATTTCTTGGAAAGAGTCTTCTGCAAACAATTTGTATCTTTGAACCCTCCAAGTATTACTAGTCCTTCCAAAACACTTTTTTTTTTTGGATGAATTTGTATTTCCACATCCTTTTGAAGAGCATCCAAGTGTGGCATAATTGGGCCTCCCTTGAAAATAATCATCAAGAAAAGCATTACCAGCTGAAGTTTCAGATAGAACTCTGAGCAGCCGCTCAATATGCATTACCAACATTCCAGAGTCTTCCATTGCTTGATGAACCAAATTTTCCTCCAGTCCAATCCTTTGAAAGTGCACACCCCATTTAGAAAATCCCTTCAGCTCCCCAATTCTAAATGCAATTTCATCAGATGTTGGCTTCAAAGAATCACAAATCTACATAGCTCTAGTAGTCTCTTCAATACCAACGCTGCTATGTGGAACATGGGTCTTTAGGCAATGTTTAGACCATGACAGTTCCAATTTTGATCCTTTGGTAATGAAATTCACTATACTCTGGGCATATTGCCAAATTAGAATGGTGGTGACAAGTACAACACTCCATGCAATTCACACTCGCTTCATTTTACTTGCACTTCCTATAAAGTGCACAGAGCTCCTTTATAAACACATTAGAGTTTGGGACCCTTTGTAAAGTCCTTATCTTTTAGAGCAACCTCATATGTCTTAACATGTTGAGCATCTTCGCTATCCTAGTATAGCACAACAATTGTAGGCTTTGAACAACCATACAAAAATTTGATATCTAAAACTTGAAGTTCCTCAAACCTAATATTGAACGCTTCTTTCAGTTCCAATGATACCAATATGCCCATTGTCTGTAGGATGAACAATACAATCTAATATATCTCCATTTGTCCTTGTAACCACTTCACCATCCAGCTAGTCATTGCACACCATGAGATTGCATATCCTACAATCATTGAAGGGCATGAGTCCATATTTCTTTGAAGCATTCTATCAAAACAATTCAAATACCTTGTCTAAGCATCGCCAAGCTGAGAGGATGCTAGCTACAGTTAAGAATACAAGTTTTACATCCAACAGTTGCATTTGCTTCTAAGTTTCTACAACCGATTCAACAAATCCATTTGTGAACATACTTTGCATTAGTAGCACAACTCTATGAGGCCACAAATCTTTAAGGCATTTAGTCAAACAATTTATACACTTCGAACATGCTTCCACATTTCACATATATGTCTTCCAGGGCATTTCCAACGTAATATCTGGAAAAAATCTTCCATTCACACTTTGTTCAAATGCTTTCATTTATACAGGCCAAGAGGAATATTGTAAAGGTTGTGGAGTTTGGCATTACACCCACTAGTTGCATTTACCTTAGAAGTTTCTATGACCTCTCAACAAATCCACTTCATATGCATCCTGTGATCATTGGATTCCATGATATCACATCATTTTCAAAGCAATTCACATGTATTCACTATCATTTGAATTGGTGCATGATAGGGTAGTCGGGCTTTTTAAGAACTTACGAACCCTTAATCGAAGAGTTTAGGAGTTTCAAAAACTCTCAATTTCTCGACCTAGTGATGAGTTTGACATTCCACTGAAAATGCCAAAAATCTTCATAGTTTTGGTGATATGTATGGGGCCCAACAAAAGTTACATTACTCGTGTAAGCTGCCAATACGCATACCAATCAAACCTATCCCATACTTTCATGTCCATTTAAAATGTTAGTGACATTCTCTTTATCTCTCCTATTGTATGGCAACAATTCAAAATGTTATGAAAATATTGTTTTTACTCTATCTCTCTCCAATTGAGATATAGGCACATTGTCAAGCACTTTCAAACCAGGTAATGAAGCTATCATAAATTCTCAATAATGTTTCTAAAATTATGGTATGAATCAAGCATATTGCAAATGTCCTCCAATCTACAACTGCATTTGTTGGAAAGTTTCAAAGACCTTCTCAATAAACCAATCTTGTGAATATCCTACTATCATCACATTCCAAACATTTTGTTCATCTTGAATGGGCTACAGCTCACATTTTGTATGTATTCGCATTATGTACGACCACTCAGACATTGGGAGCTAGTAAAGATAATGAAGTCAAGTTCCACATTCACTTGCTGCATTTTCTTCCAAGTTGGTAAAGATAATGAAATCAAGTTGCACATTTGTCCGTTGCATTTTCTTCCAAGATTTTAAAGCTTTTTCAACAAATTCGTATCGTGCCCATACTTTCATCTTTGCATGCTAGGAGACCATATTCCCTCGAAGCATTTGCCAAACAGTTCTCATGCTTTGTTTCTGTGATTTTTGTTCCAAATTTTCCTCTTGAGCACCAAGCATGAGATGGAGTTAGGAGATCGACAATATTCAAAACCCTTGAACCGTGGTCGGGGAAAGATGAAGTTTAGGAACTCTTAAACCTTTCGACAACAAAGAGTTATGAATAATTCAAACTTTAGAACCTTTAATAATAAGTTCAAAAACTAAGGCAACCTCCAACACAAAGAGAGAGTTGGGCTTTTGACAATAATGTGAACCTTTGAACTTATGAATGAAGTTCAAGATTTTTTTAAAAGAGCCGACATAATAAAGAGTTGCATAAATATTTCACTTTAATAAAGTTGTAATGTAACTTAGAACCTTTCACCAAAGGAAGAAAATAAAGTTGTTCTCACAATACCGCCTTTACTCGTCTCTGAAAATAATGTTAAGCTTCGTAATGTCATGATGAAATTTGGCTTTATGATTAAATTGGAAAACTCTTTTTTTGAAAGGCTTATTATAGGACGAGGGAAAAAAATCCATAACTCCCACAAAATAGCTTGGATTTACATGAAATTTGGACATGATCATTAGGCGATGCAGGGCAGAACCCATAATTATTTTAATTTCCAGCAACCTAAAAGTCAGTTTTTGACCTCGTTCGCGAATGGTAGGCAGGAAAAAGTGAAGTTAAAAAATCTTGCAACTGGAAAAGCATCTTGACGTGAAAACAGGCCAGATTGGTCAGAATAAGGATAGGATTAAGCCCATGAAAGTTAGCTACATCAACTCTTTGGATTTTCAAATTTAATCATTATTTGTGATTCAATAGGCTCAAGGGTGTGTAAAGGAAATGCACCAAAATTTGAAAAATTTCAATGTTCAAATTGCGGGTTAACATATGCAAATCCTTTACTGTATGTCTCATATCTCAACACCTTCAAACACAGAAAAGCTCATATTTAGTGCAGGTTGTAGGTTGTGTTCTCATTTAAACAACCATTAAGTGTGAATCTTTTCTTTTCCTCTTAAATTGTAAAAATTATACCTTCCTATGAAATGTACTGGTGCATTAATATGTGTGAAAATTTGAGTTGTGTGAGAACCAACTGAACTATTGAGGGAATTGTGTGTTAAAACAACTGGTGTAGGTTTGAAAACCTTTTGGTGCATCACCGTTTTAGAGTTTAGGTTCCACTTCTCTCTGTTCTCAACAAGCATCATTAGTTTACTTAGTTTAGGTGATAAACCCAAGAAAACTAGCTCACTCTGGAGGTTAACGCCCACATCTTGAGCCCACAATTAGGGGAGTTATCCCATGTTTCACCAGTAGGCTGAGTCTTGCAACTTAGTAAGGGTGCACTATTTGGTGATAACAGTACTAAAATGAATTATATACTATCACATTGCAGTGATCACAATAACTTCAAATATGGGGCTTTAGAACCATTATACTATAGAACCTTCAAGTTGGAAATTACCACCATATATTGCAAAAATTTTAATCTTGATATTAATTCAACTTAACTACAAAATTTAGTGCTGACAAGAGCAACAAGTTGCATAACATATTTAACTTAAACATGGCATAGCATCACAAAATAGGGGCTTAATATAGATCAGGATTTTCGATTGTTATGAACAATCTACTAGTCATAGTGTTGTGAATGAATAGTATGAAGTTGATGAAGTACTTTCCCATGACTGTTGTATAGCACTACAACAGTCATGTGGAAGTACTTTCACCATTAATTTATAATCTAACATTATGTTACAAGTAATTTATACCTAGTAGTAACCTTATTTTAAATATATATTTATTGGTCCTTAAATTCACATAGTAGTTATAAACACAGGGTGTGGTTCAACCTAGTTTTGTTTAATAAGAAAGATAATCCCATTCCTTGCTTCCTTATGCAATTTGAACATTTACATTTATCCACTTCTAAATTTTGAGCAGTTATAAGCTATTTCCATTTAATCAAAAGTAATTACCCCCTAAAAAGATTTAGAATGTAAAGTTTGAAATATGAAATTCACTATCATACAATATGTATGACATTACATAGAATTGGGAAGGATAGTGCTCAGAAATGTAGGTATAGAAGATTCAGACGATTTCTCCACTTTTATTAATTCCTATATATGTTGACCTTGCTCTCACTGTCCTTCACAAAGAGCTAATTCTTAATTAGGAAGAATTAAACTATATTTTCATACCTGTGAAATTAGTATTTGTAAAGATCTTTGTAAGGATCTTTCCTTCTCCTAACTGTGTGCAACCCCTTCTATTTCCTTTTGTTCTCCTCCTTTCCAAAATAAAACAAAATGCCATAATAATCATCCTCTTCCTTGTTTTATTACCACCCATTCTTCCTTCCTTGCTACATGGAAATAGGGGGCATTTTCCTTGGTGCTAGATGTTAATCTAGTTTTTAAACCTTTTACCTTCTGTTGACAGCTAGCTGTCCAAACTTATTTGTTGTCCTTATCTTATTCTTTTATTGCTTTAGGAAAAATATGAGGTTGTCGTACCTTATTAAAGGTTTTTTTTTTTTAAATTGTCTTTTCTTAACTTGGGTCCCACCACTAACTTAATCACACCTTTTCAATTAAAAAGAATATGAATATTTATTGAATTAGTATATTTTATTTTATTTTATTATTGTTTTCTTCTTTATATATATATTTCTATTTACTTATTTGTTTTGAATTATAATTCACTCAATATACATAAATATGAATACAAAATTGTTAATAGTTAATAATTTTAATTTCTCATTGAGTTAATAATTAAATAATTAAAATATATCAATTTTCCCTTCCCAATGCAATATGCAACCTGGGAATAACACTATGTGCTCATGTGTGCTACTCTCACACAAATTACCCTCAGATGACTAGACTCCCCTTCCCGATGATACTCTCTCTCTTCGGTGAGAGTGCGCGATTGTCCTGTGACACTCCAAAATCAAGAATAACATTAGTCCATTACAATAATCGGATCGAAGATTAACAATTTATCCATAATATTAGCATTTTCATTTAAAATTCAATCATATAGCTATATATGAAATTAAAACACATTCATAAACACCATAATTAACCCCATTCATTGTATCATTAAACATTTACCTTTTCACAACATTATAGAAATTTAGGGCCAATAGTTATGATAGTTAAACATCCATATCAACGTGACAATACAATATTTAGGGCCGATTTCATGTTTAGTTAAACATCTATATCAACATGCCAATACAAAATTTAGGGTTAGGTCACAATTAGGGTTGTGACACATATCATTATTATTTTATAAGTGTTGTTTATAATATTTTTATTGCTATTATATTATTTTCTAATTGATAATGGTGAGCTTGAGAAGTATTTTTTATTAATTGTAGGGTTTATGTGGAGTAAATGAGGAGTACTTGGACATGTTGGAATAAGAAGTTGTTCTAGCAAGGTTGATATGTGGAACAAATATATTTGTAATCTTGTCATATGTATTTCCAAGTTGGACAAATGTCATGTCAAACATAGATGAAATGTAAACTCCAGCTATTCATATCATATCTCTATTTTTGAAAAAGTGTGCATATTTAAAATATAAATATCCAGTGACAATCACCTATATTTGGAAAATTAAATAATTATTAGCTAAACATTGATTGAACCTTTATGAAAATAAATAGGTACTTTTGTTTTCATCTAATAAAAAATATTAAAAAAAAAAGACTTTTGTTATTTAACTTCAATCAATAGTATGTTAAGAAGTGGGGCATAGATAGTTAATTCCTATCCCTTGAATATGAGCTCACACCACCATTGGGCCTTCTCCCCTAATACAAAGGGTCCAAGTCCCTCATTTACAAAATTAAAAAGAGAGAGGGAGAGGGCATGGTGATAACAACCAATTGGATAGTAGACAAGTACTAGACTAAGGATTTAGAGGTGTTCAATGGGATTAATGATGAGGTGGAGGGTGATGAAGGCCTACATGAATGAGAATTACATCCACATCCCATGACCCAACAAACACCTATCCTATTTGCTAATTTGTAGGCCAAAGTAGTGTCAATTGTGCTTTGCTTAAAATATTAAAAAACTAGTTTATTTAATGAAAAACTAAAATAAACACCTAATATCATTTTACCACTTTCAACTGAAATAATTAAGATAAATTTAATATAATTTTAAATATATATAGTATATTAAAAAATATATAATATATTATAAATATTAAAAACAAATTTGAAAACAAGAATAGAATGAAAAGTATTTAGAAAATCTAATTATAATTTGTTAACAAGTGTTTACAAAATATTTAAAAGTAAATATAATAATAATTGTTATTAATAGTTAATTTCTATTTTTGTAATACACTTGAAAATTTGTACTACATATTGAAGGGTAAAAGCACAATTCATTTGATTTAGAGAAGTTTAGCTTAATTGTCCATTCATAATACATACCAAAAACACTTGGAGTAGGATGAGGAGGAGCCGAACTTGATCCTTGAGTTGGAGGGGGTCATGCAAGGATAGAGAGCAAGGACACAAACATGCCATTAGATGTGGAGAGGTTGAGTGGCTTGTTCTTCAATTTTGGTCTTGACAACATTTTTAGATGGTAAGTAGGAGGTATTTTTCATAGCATGCCAAATTGTGATAATGCTATCAGGATTCAATCGTGTAGTTTATTTTATGAGTCAAACTCATTGACCCATGTCAATGAGTTTGACTCAAAAAACTATATGGTTGAATCTGATGTCAATGAGTTTGACTCAAAAAACTACATGGTTGAATCCTGATAGCAATATCACAAAATCTTTAGATGTAAAAATAAGACTATGCAATTATATGACCATATTGCATTGCATGCTAACATTGACATCATTGCTTATATCAAATATATTAGTAAGCGTATAATAAAATGTATTCATTATGAGTACCACCACTAAATACAAAACTATTTTGTAATTAATTATCAATGTCATTTCAACCAAATATTAATAATAAATACACCTAACTCTTTTGATGATAATAATAATTCTTATATTAGTTTATGCCATCTAAAGACAAAAGAAATATGATGACAATTATTATAATTTTCAATACCATTTCAAACAATATATGAAATGACCAAAAAAATATAACAATCATATATGTTATGTAGTTAAGAAATAAAATAAAACCATATATGATTTGATCTTTTAAAATAATGAATTAAAATTAAATAAAATTGATAGAAGAGAAAACATAGAACTGTCTTTTTATATAACATAGACCACATTACTTTAAAATAAATATTAATATTAACAAATATCGACAAAACTTAAAAAAATAAATAAATAATATAATTAGATAACTAACTCTAATTTTTATTTATAAAATTAAATAATCAACATCACAAACATAAATAACTACTAAATACTTAGATAAACTCCAAAACACAAAATAAAAGTGCAAGAATACAAATAGTGGCCCTTCTTAACCCTAGCATTAACTCAACCCCAACCGTAACCTCAACCTCTAGTATAACTAATCCAATCCTTGTCGGTCCACCGAGATAATTCATAATAATTCTATTGACAGATAATAGACATATATATTTTCGAGGTTTTTTTTTGGGTTAGTGGAAAGACCCTAACATTTGTCGCGCTTCGAAGCAAAAGTCCAAACCCCTGCAATATTCATTTATTACAACAAATAAAGTAAATATACTTTCTTTTATCGCTCTGTAGAACACTTATTGTTTCCTCACGCAGAAATCTTACGGCAATTTTCTTTTTCGGTCGGTGAAGGATCGAACCAGCAACCGGACATTTTGGTGAGTTTTGCAAAATTTTCTCTGAAAAATTTGAGGTATTATAAGGTCAAAATGGGTCTGACTATAATTTTTTCTCTTCCAAACAAAAATTCTTTGATCGACTCCACAAATACGATTTGTTTGCTGTATAAAGCGTAAATTTTTCTAATTTAGGGTTTGATCGAGCTTCTTATACCAACTTTGTACAATACATGGAGGGTTTCGAGGGTTTATAACGAATGGACTTTGAGGTGACAATGTAATTGTTGATAATGAGATGTCTTTTTTTCTGTGGACCTTTGATCTGTTCATTTAAGGCATCAATTTGGAAGCACGTGTGGTCTGATTGGCCCTTAGAATAGGCCTTGGTAAATTTTCAGGGCTTGCATTGTCAATTTTTTCTCCATCTGACTGACAGAAATATTGGAAAAAATAGGACTTAGCGTTTGCATCGGAGGAAAGCCTTGTGTAGTGGTTTCGTCTGGTCAGCTAGGGCATCGATTTGAATGCGTTTGATGTCTTTTTGGCTCTGTGATGTACATTTTTGACGAATTTTCAGGGTTTGTTTTAACAAGAGTATTCTAATTAAGGAATGAGTTGCCGCCTCTATTCTGTCGTCAAATTTATTGTGACTGTTCATTGACTTTGTTATTTCGAAATTGAAAGATTTAGTCTTAATGTTATACATGGTTGCACAATGAGTGGATTTAAAACAGGAAAAATAAAAAAATAGAAAACTAAGTATAAGGAATATTTGAAAATTCGAAAATTTGTGCTTTGTTCGCATTTACTGTTTTTCCATTTTATTGAATAACTTACATTGTAGTCATGTTTGTTCAATTGAAATTTTATTTTTACATTTCAAGATGCGTTTGACTGATATTTTGTTTGGTTTGATTGGTGTGCTGAATGGAATGTCTGAATGCCAGGGGAAACAAGTTGGGATGGGTTTCTGCTTGTATGGTTTATTCTCACAGAGGAGTTTGAAATTCTCTCCTGAAATTTACTTTCGCTGATTTGATAGTGTGATAACATCTTGCAATTTTAGTTCTTGAAATTTGAGGATTTGTAGGGGCAAATAAAGATGATTTTCCAATGTTAAATTTATTTAGAAAAGCAAATTGGGTGGGTTCAGAATTTATTTAGAAAAGCGAATTGGGTGGGTTCAAATTCAGTTTAAAAGATGTTGTATAAAGTGTCATTGACCACTCACTGAAGTAATCTTGAGATGACTAAATAGTAAAAACCATGTGTCAAATCCCTCAAAATTCTGATTAAAAGTTCCTGTGAAATTTTTTATCCACCTAACAAAAACATGAGTGGGTTGTAATTGGATTAATCCCACATTGGTATGAATTGTGAGACGAAACTAAATAAGACATTACACGTTTTAAAAACCTTGCCAACGGGGAAAGGCTAGAGGGTAAATGGCCCAAAGTGATGAATGTATTCAATGTTCATACTCCCCCCTAACAAATGCTTAAAGGGTCTTGTGATTTAAGTGGGTCTCTTTGCTTTGTAATTATTACCAATATACTTTGCCTTGTAATTATTACCAATATAAATAAGGAAAATATCATTAAAGTAATGCCACTGATTGAGGTCATCTTGAGATGACTGAAAACTACATGGGCCAAATCCCACAAAAGTTAAAAAATCTGTGTTCTATAAAGTTTTTTGCTGCTACAAGTTTATTTTGACAGAGGGAGTTGAATTACTTCGCCCCAGATTTTAATTTGGATGTTTTGATGATGTTATAAGGTTTCTGTAATTCCAGTTCCTGAAACTTTAGTTTTTCTGGGGATGATGAAGGTAATCTATTTAGGGTAGATTTATTTGGAAAAGCAATGTAAGGTATTTTATATGAAAATCAATGCAAGATATTTTACATGATGATAATTTGCAATTATTGAGGGGTAAGTTTTGGAGAGAAAAGTAGTATAACTTGGATTTAAATGAAGGAAGAAGTTATAGAGAGAGACTATGTCTATGGATGTAAATTATGGAAATTAAATTCATAATTCATTGTTTATGTATTTTTGGAATATAATTGAATAGAGTGTTTTTTACTTTTTGTATTCATCTATTTTTTGAATGATGATAAATCTGTCTCTTTTATGATGTGAATAACTTATTTCTTCTTTTAACTGTCTCCATCTACTAATGCTAAAAACACTCGGAAAACCTAATCTCCAGCCTCTTTGACAGCAGATATAGTGATATATAAAATAAAACAAGCCTCTCCTTGATGTAGGGTAATCAACATTACTTTCATTTATCATTTACTGCAGAAGCTGAATTCTGATATTTTGTCATAGGTGGTCTTGAGGGCTGGTGATTATCATCATTGTTATTTATCATTTTCTCTATATGGTGAATTTATTCATTCTGTCATGGGCAGTCTTAGTGGAATGTAATAGTTTTCATGTACATTTTTTATAGAGGCTGGATTTCTTCATACTTCTCATTCCTCTCGCTAGGTTTGATGGTGCCAAGTCTGAGTTTGTAAGATGTATTGAAACCAATTTAGAAAATAGCTTCCTAATATGCCATGCATATTCAAAGCTAGCAGGTTGCTTTCTGATATCATTGCTGTCCTTTATCACAATTCATTTTCTGTATAGGATGAATTTTGTCATTCCCAATGTGTCACAATTCACCTATTCTCAAAGTTATCAGGCTACCTTGTGAGCATCATTATCATCATCTATCACGATCTATATTCTGTAAAGGATTAATTTTATTATTCTGTCATGGGTGCTCTAAGTAGTCTGTAATCATCATTTTCTATAGGGGCTGGGTTCTTCATCTTGACCATTCCTCTGGCTGTCTTTTGACATTTCAAATGAGTTTGAGAGTTCCAGTTAAGGTGTTATTAAGACTAATTTAGAAAATTGCTTCTTGAACTGCTATGTGTTCTCAAAGCTAGCAGGTTTCCTTGTGATCTTCATGGTTGTCATTTAATATGATTCATTTTCTTTATAGAACTTTGTCATTCTGTCATGGGTGAACTGTACTCACCATTCTCATTTATCATTTTCAATTGAGAATGGATTTTTTTCATCTTGATCAATCCTCTGGCAGTTTTTGGACATTTTAATTGAGTTAGATAGCCCCAATTTTGAGATTCAATGTGCCATGCAGACCAATTTAGAAAAATATTTTCCAGCTTGTCATGCATTCTGAAAGCATGCAAGTTTACTTGGAAGTGCTAGAGTTTGCATATGTAGTTAGTATGATCATCTGTTTGAATGGGATTTCATTATTTGATTTAAATGGATGAAGTTTTGCCAAATGAATTGAGATATTCATGATAGTGATCCACAGAAAGCATTTTGAACAGGTCTTATTTGCATTCTGGCTTTTGGAGGATCTGTAGGTAGCCTGTGAGCGTTTGTCTGATGGCAGAAGCAGCCTGTGTCAAACGTCTGCAGAAGGAATTTCGAGCTCTTTGTAAGGTATGAGTTTATTTGATCTTCCATTCGAGTTCAAGACAAAATATTAATGGCTAGTTTATAATTGAGTTTAAGAAAGTGCATCATGCAATGCCATTCTTCTGATCCCAAATGAATATAAAGAAAATAACTTCAAAATGATGAAGATTTTTTATCATTGTCTTGACTCTCTTGAGGAGACCCAATAAACTTCATGAGACATTTCAAAGTATGCTATGAATTCAAATAATAATATAATACAGAAGAAATTCTTGCTACAAGGGGGCATGTCTTGTGCTTAATTTCTTTTCTCCCTATACTAATAGGTAAATCCTTTTAGGTGTGGTGGGTGCTATATTTATTCTTTCTATAGGCCCTCCCACACAGAGATTCCTTGAAAGATTAATAGTTTTAAAGATTTTAGATTTTCACAGTAAGACATTATATCATGTATCTGGCATTCTGGATTCGACTGTTTAATGTTTTTAATTTGACGTTTTGAATCTTTTCAAGTTTTCTTGAAATATTAGATTTTTTGTTGTAGTAAATTGTAAAAGTGAAGATTGTAGAGATTTATGGAAACTATGGCAGAACAAATTAACATTTGGATAAGGGAAAATGAAGTGAAATATGGAACAAGGTTCAAAGCAATTTAGACTATGAAGGAAACTGTGAGGCAGGGAATCAGCATGATAATAAAAATTATATGAAGATTCCAATCTGTAGACCATAAGTTTATTGGGTCTTCATCGTCAATAATTTTAGTTACTATATCAATGGGGGCCAAGCTGAAAACACCTAAAATTCATTTTACAAAGAAGCTAGACTATGATGTTTTGCATGGAACTGTTATATAAACTCTTCATGCTTAATGGTGTAATTCGTCTAATGATCAGTGACTTATTTATGTATTTTATAATTAGTTTAAGGATTTTCTGTTGGCTTGCTGTCACTTACAAGTCCATCGTACATGCAGGAACCAGTTCCCAATGTTGTAGCCCGCCCTTCTTCCACTGATATATTAGAATGGCGTAAGTATCACCTATGTTTTTAAGTTGGTCTGAGGCCTTGCTTCACTTTTTGGATATAAATAGCTATAACAATGGAACTAACTGAATATCTCCCCACACAAGTTTCAAAGTGCATTGATGTGTTACATTTTTATTTTTTATCTTACTATTCTCTTTTTCTTGGGTTTGCATTTGATTTATCTAATATATTTATTATGCTTTGTAAAGTTTTTCTGGTTTCCCACACAATTGAAGTACACAGTTTTTTAGTAATGCCTTTTTTTAGAATCTCTTAGCCTATTTTGCTTTGCATGGTGGGGTAAGACTTTTTTCATATGTTGGTCTTGTATAAAATGTGCAGATTATGTACTGGAAGGAAGTGAGGGCACACCTTTTGCAGGTAAGTTCACAGTTTTACCACAATAGTATCTTTAACTGTATGTCAATAGGATCTTCAACTCTATGTTTTCTTTGGTTCTGGGAATACAATTTGGGATTGACACATGGGTTTTGTTCTGCTCAAATTTCTCAATTTGCATATAGCATTAGTGCTTGCCTGTGCATGGGCACCTGTAGACTGTTCATGCACTTTTGGTGTGGCCTAGTTTTAGACTCTTTATGCAATCTTGGCATGGCCTGATTGTGGACATGTATTGCCCCAGAAACTGTGGCATTACACACGTCAAGTTATGCATCTCATGTTAGCAAGACATCTTTAAAATAGGTCTTATTACTTATAGCATACATTGTTCACTTTAAATTTGATCAGGAGGAGTATACTATGGCAAACTTAAATTTCCACCCGAGTACCCATATAAGCCTCCAGGCATCAGGTATCTTACTGTTTCATATCAAATGTGACATCTTTGTACATCAAATTTAGCTGTCCACAAATGTAATTTGATTGTGAGAGGTTATCAAAATGATAACCAATTAGTTCTTTTTTTGATTTCATTTTAATTACACAACAAATCAATCTATGAATTACAATGCTTCTGTTCATCTCCCTTGCAGCATGGTTACACCAAGTGGGCGCTTTGCAACTCAAAAGAGGATATGCATGTCTATGAGTGATTGTAAGTTTTTATAATGGGTTTTCCACATGATTCAATTTGTTGCAAGCTTTCCTTTTGGTTCCTGCAATGTTAATAGATTTGGAAATTTTATTACTGTGTTTGCTTGTGTATTGTCCAGTTCATCCAGAAACTTGGAATCCCATGTGGTCTGTCTCAAGGTATATATGAAATTTAATTGGATATTAATAATAATTATTTTTTCATGAATTTTGCATATGTCTGATTTAGAGAATTCAGTACTGTTCAATTCTCTGCCAATATTGTGATTAACTGATTAATGTTTAACTTGAACCCATGGATGCAGCATTCTAACAGGACTCCTTTCCTTCATGGTAAGCTCAACTTGATTTCTTTTAGTTGCATGGTATTTCTGCTCCTAGTTTGGAATTTGTAGACATGTTGTTTTCAGAATATTGTGAAATTCTTGATATTGTTCTTTTGATTGTGCTTTGTGAGTCCATTGATAAAACTTTATCTCCTGAAAATGGACATCGACACCAATATCAAACTTTGTAGGCTTGCATGATGGGATAATTATGCATAAATGCTTGTATCTTCGCAGATGGACAACAGCCCAACAACTGGCAGTGTCTCATCAACAGTGGAAGAAAAGAAAAGACTAGCAAAGTCTTCTCTTGCATTCAACTGTAAGAAGTGAGTATTGCAATACAAACTAGTTTGGAATTTGTATAAATAATTTTTCTGATTTGGCTTTCATGATGGATATGAACAGGACAGTTAAGCCTGTTAAATTTCTAACTAGTTATACAATCGCTTTGGATTGATCTGGATAAAAAACTTGTTTTGGAAGTGGTTCTAATTATATTTTGGGAGACTGCTATTGTAATTTAATTCCAACTTTTTGGTTAATTTATGGGGGTCCAGTCCATTGAACAAGGAAACAGTAAATAGCTCAACAAGGGATAAAAATGGCATGCATGGACCACCCACACAGGGATAGAACAGGCCAAAAATGGAAACTAAAGAAAAATAGACCAAAAACAATAAGCCTGCCGGAAACAATGAATTACCCAGACCTAAAAACCAGACCTGGAGGGAGATTGGAAATTCCCCATCAGTCAACACCTGCAGCTGCAACCTCTTCTGTTACCTGGTTGAAAGATTTGGCAGTCAACCCAATTGCCAGAAGTATAATAGATTTCAATTTCACATTACTGTGACTAGTAGGGTTGTCAATACCAACAAACTATACACTGCGAATTGGTTCTGCCCCATTTAGCTGCTCTGATTAATTTCCTCCAGATTGACATGGGAGGGAATATGCACTTGAGACCTCAAATAGACCCTTTTAATGGGATACCAGAAGATGCCTCTTGACCGTGCATAAATCATGACAGAATGACAGAATCGGTCACCTCCTGACCCACGGCACCTGAAATACCTACACCATGCTCTCCAACCTCCTCCTACCTGCTGCTTCTTCTGTGGCATTTTCAGGTTCAAGGAGAAGAAGCATTTCAACACAGCCACAAATATTTGCCGACGGGATAACTTAACCCAAATTTTCATTAAAATTGGATTTGGGCAATGGAAAATCTTACATAACCTATGATCAGAAAGTTGAAACATTCCATTGGGGCCGAGGGTCATGGCTACAGCCTCCAGTCCTATGAGTCAAAATCCCACTTCAAGGCAAACCCCAAACATCAGTGGCCACAAAGCCCCAACAAGCCACACAGCTGCAAGCAGGATTCTACACTAGATTGATCATCTCACAAAACTCACCAGATTATCATAGAATAGGAAGAAGCCCCTCATTATTCTCTATCCCCACATGTGGCAGCCAAGAACATTGCCAGCAATAATTATAAGTTTGTCCGGACATGAGCTTATACAACTCTTTAAAGTGTTGCAACAAGACCCTGTAATATATTCTCATAATGATTTGAGGGTGCCAAATAACATCCAATCAAGGAGGATTATCAATCAAGATAACCTCATCTAAGCCTTGCCAATCCTCAATTTTCTCACCTGCAAGGGACGAGAAAGGTGAAATAAATATACCATTTTTAGCAAGTGGTTCTGCCACTATTTTTGTTTTTGATGATAGTGAGAGAAGAAAATAGAAATTAAAATCAAAGCAACATCAGGGTAGCTTGTTCACGCAAGCTATAAACTTTCCAGTTAGGATGCTTCCCCTTATGAAAACCATTAACGACAATAAGTGAATCCCCTTCCACAACAAGATGTTTACACCTTTCCACTTGTGTCGGAGACAGTCCTACTATTACTGCCTCCTACTCAGCTTCATTATTACTCCTTTTGCCCAAGAGAAGAAAAATACCTTTGATCATATCCCCACCAGAATAGCAAACAATGAAAGCAACTCCAGCTAAACCTGGATTCCCTCATGAAGACTCATCAAAGTTAAGTTTCCACTAGTCATCTGAGGGAAGGTTTCCACCTGTCTTCTCTACCTTGCTTCTTATTAACTATTAGCCCACTAACATGGGAATCACCTGAATATTCAACTCTCTCAAAATCAAATTCTCTTCTATAAGACAGGGAGGCAGAAACTTTCTGAATGTCTTGCTTCACAAACTTGTTTATGGAACTTTCTATCTGCATCCAGCACTGATGTCAAGGAAGCTCATCACCTTTGAAAGTTCTGCAGTTTTGTTCCAACCAAATTCTCAAAGAACTTACAATAGCAAAGACGGCCTAGAGTTCCCATAGGACCAACAATAGATATGTTGCACTATAGATGGTAATACGGCAATACCCAGCTCTTCCCTAACATGGAATTGAACTTAGACCTTAGTACCTAATAAAACGAGCAATGAAGAAGATGATTAAGTATTTCCAAGGCAAAAAGATAGAGGGAGCATTTAGAAGGACCATTGAAGGATCTCTTCATTAGTTTATCAAATGTCAACCAGGCAAATGCATTGCATTTTGGTGCACAAACGCACACCAGATCAACTGTCTGGAGGGAATTTCCCATCATCTAGTTTAGCACTTTTTTTTCCACCCAAAGCATCCACCAATTAATCCTCTTTGCAGCCTGCTAATTGTAACTTGTCATCAAGCTCTTCTTGAGGTGGAGTGGAGAACCACCTTTATACCTCAATAGACTCTTTATCTTTTTGAGAACTCCTAGGGAAGTCTCCAGAGACTTCATGAAGTAACTGATCCATTGGATTCTAAGAAAAACTGCCTTGGCAGCCTCTTCAGCTTGCTGCAGATTTGCCTGCTTATCCCTAAAGGATGGCCAGGTTGGGGGACTAGAGTCTTTTGAAAAAAACCAATCATTATGCTTAGCCCTTAAAAAGCCTTCCTTAGCTTTGAGGAATTCTTCACCACACAACTTCCTTTTCTGCCAAGACCATATGAGGAGAAACCCATCACTAGCCTTTGGGATCCACATTTTTTTGCTACATGTCCTATTTCTATTACATGAATAGCGGTGAAATGGAACCTTTTCATAATACACTTAATGATAGAATGAGGATTTGGTCAAGTAGAGGAAGATCCATGTCTTTGCAGGCTTTCACCCTGGCCAAAATAGTGTGAGATTTCTGAATTGACAGCTCATCAACCTCTATAACTTCCCCTTAAACAGCGCTACCTATCTTTTCCAAACACAAATCGCTCCAAAAACTCCAGAAACAACCCATAGAACCATACCCAAATCTTTGACAGAGACGTAAAGTATGGAATGCATGAATTTTTTTTTCCACTGTCGTACCATTGTTTCCATCTAGTTAAAAAACCAGTCCACCCTTCAGAGCAAGATGAAAAAAATCCTTTGGGAGGATATAGACTGAGATTTCCAGGTTCTGTTCTGTTTTGTTCCAGAGATACACTTCCTCCCAAGATAATTATGTCCTTAAGTGATCCAATAATTGTCCTTGACTGCAGCATTTCCAAGTTCTTCTCAACCTCTTCTACATCCAGATATGCAACTGGAGTCTGGGCATCAACTGATACCATTTTTGGAACTGTCAGCTGAACTGAATCACTAGAATACTGAGATCTACCAAACCCTTGCCTTCAAACCAAGCCACCGCCAAGGATTCAGTGGGGAGAGGAGGGTTCTCCATCCTCTAAAGAAGAGATTGCCTCTTAGGGACCCTTTTTTCCCCTTAAACTTATTTGAAATTTCAAACCCACCAAAGGGTTGTAGCTCAATCGGTTGTGCACAATTGGTGAAGTTGATGTTATGCTTCTTGATTATGCCTTTCACCAAGGTTCAAATCCCTAGGTGGTGCAATAAGGGATGAGGCCAGGATTGTGTCCTGGGAAACTTTAGTGAAATAGATAACCTCTAGTCCTTGGCTCTCAGCTGAAGAGATATCAGCTTAGACTCATGCTCCCGAATTGGGTTGCAAAAAAAATATCTGGGTTTAACACAAAACTCTTATCTGCTGTGTAATCCAACAACTTTCAAGTTAAAAACCTTATGACCTTCATTATCAAAACACCGATCCATCTGTTTGAAATCAAAGCGACACTTGTTTCAGTCAGGCTTCCAGCCTCCGCTACACTACATCCCTCATATTTGAAATCCAATTAATTAGTTACCAACTTCATAGAATGATTTCTAATGATTGAATACAATTTAAATCAATATTTTATGATCTTTATTGTAATTAAATTGTCAATTTCATGCAGTGCTACTTTCCGGAAGATCTTTCCAGAGTATGTGGAGAAGTACTCAGAACAACTAAAAGCAGAAAAAATGGAAGCTGAACTGGCATCAAAGAAAGAAGATGCGAGACCTTCTATTATTGTTCAGGAGCGATCGCAAGCAATTCAACCAAATAGAAAAGAGACGGAAATTAAAGGGCCAAAGCAGAGAGGATTGAGGAAATTTCCAATGTGGCTTTTAGTACTTCTTATGGCAGTTTTTGGTAGTGTAATGGCGTTGCCATTGTTAAGTCTTGACCTGGCTAACATATAGTAGTCTCTGTTTTTTGCTATAACCTCTAATGGAATTTCACGGAGATAACTTTTACTGTGACGGATATCTCAATCTGCTTTTGTAATCTTAGAAATTGTACAAAAATCTTTGGAACATGTGATTGGCTTTGTTTTAGTTGATTATTATGTGGTCTTATAACCTCTAATGGAATTTCAGGGAGATAATTTTTCCTCTGACGGATGTCTTTGAGCCTGCATTTGTAATTCTAGAAACTGTACAAAAATCATTGCAACATGTGAAAGCTTTTTGGCTTTGGTTCGGTTGATTATTATGTTTGCTTTTATTGTTGCTTTCTCTTGGCCAAGGAAACAACACTAATTTTTTATCAATAGAATATATAAACAACACGGATCTTTGATCAATAGAATATATTAACACCTAATCTGTGCTGAAAACCTTGTGTCAAAGATATAAGTTATATTTCTTTGCTTGCAAAAAAGTAATTCTTTGATGGATTTATATATCTCATCTTAATGACGCAGTAATAGTATTAAAGTCTGAATTTTTTTGACTAATGTGATTTTTAAGTATGGATTAAAAGGCCATTCTTTACCATTTATCAATTTTTGAATTGTAAGAAACTTTAGTCATGCATTGTGACATTAGAATATGGGAAAGTAGTATCAAGATATTAAATGCTTGATACGAAGTATGTATGCGCTCTTATTTGGTCTCTTATGGATGTGTTTTCCACTCAGGATATCACTATATCAACTTGATCCCATGTTTGGTCTCTCATAGATGTGCTTTCCTCCCAGGGCGTCTCCAAAGTAACTTCACTGATCATATAACTTTGTTTTGACAACAAATCATAGATTTTTTCATATATTAGAAAAAATGGACCCAAGATTTATACATATTCAAAAGCTATGACCCCAATATGTTACCATATGATCTCACTTTCAATCTTTTATCTCTTAGATTTCAGACTCTTATTCATTTGTATGGTTCTCTTTTACTATGCTTAACATGGACAAGTAGGTAGAACTCTTGCATGGTAGCTACTTCATTTACGATATCTATTTCCAATGGCTGGTTGCATATTATATCCTTTTATGTAATAGGTATTTGTGAAGTAGTCATTGATGAAATGAAACCAAATAAATGATCACATTTAAAAACTATCATGGTTCAAGAGCTGGGAGTTAACTATGAAGTTGGAATGCTAAATTTGCTAAAAATTGCTATTAACTAACTGCTTAAGACATTGAAATTTTGCACCTTAAAATTATTTAAGACAAATATATCAATGGAATGATACAATATATTAATTATATTTTAATATTCAAGGTTTAGGTGGTGCAAATTTCAGGATGTCTGATCTGAGAATTATTGAATTGGAGTTGTTTTTGATTAAGTTAAGTGGGAATCAAGGGTCCTGAGCCGTTTACAAAGGCTGCCAAAAATTGTAGAGAAACAGTACAATAGAGAAAGAGAAACAATTGCAACCAAGCTGCCTTACAAGACTAACAAGAGAGCAGGGACCACCAATGTCCCACTTTGACAACCCCAAATTAGGAGAGGGTTGACCTAACACTCAACAAGAGAATGAGATTGGAAAGAGCAAGAAGGAAGACCTTTCCTCCTACAAACAACAATCCAAGCACTATTGTCATCAAAATGCTCGTTACAAGGGGGAGCATAAGGAGAAACCCCCACAGAGGGCCCATCAACACATGAAGAAGTAGTACTCACATATGTACAAGGGCATTCTCCCATAGGGAGTCTAGCAACATGAGAAGAACAAGGAGGCTCCAAAGCTGAAGGCAGATTAGTTTGCAAGGGGAGGGTAGGAGGTTCCACCATAGAGTTTGAGGGCTTTGGAGCCACACCAAAACCAAGAGACACATCATCATCTAGGGAGGAGTCATCCATCAAATCAAAAGAAGCATGGATAGTTAAGTGGTCTTTAGTAGCATCCTTCCATCATGTAGTAGAGCCCTTCCGGTGTGAGAGAGGACAATTCATAGCCATGTAAACATTTGAAGGGTAGGCCCTCATAATCAAGAGGTTGAGTCCAAGGCCTGTCCCCAACCATCAAAACCACATCTCCATGAAGGGGCTTGGAGATGTGGAGTCCAAGGCCTATCTACTAGAATGCGCGTAAATGTGGAGTGCCCCATGACAGAAGTAGTATCATCAACTTTCAAGAAGCGACCAATAGAGTTGTCAATGACTTCATAAAAAGAAGTCTCCCAAAACTATAGAGGGAGGTTCATAAGTCTGACCCACATAGCACACACATTTAGTGGCTCAATAAGAGGATTAAAGGGCGTTGTCCAAGGCTTGATAGAGAGAGTTGTTGATAAAAGGATGAATTGTCATTTTGAGGTGTGGATATCAATAAATAACAAGCTTAAATGAGTATTATTTATTTATGCATTCTAAGAATATTTATATAAACACGTAGCTAATCTTTTAGCCACATTTTGAGGTGTGAATCACACTCCAAAATATAGAAAAAGTTTTGTACAACACAATCTAGAGAAATTTTGAATTGATCAAAATAATGAGAAGATTTATTTGGAGGTGTGAGAATCTCAAAGTATTTTTTAAAGGTTAATTCTCCGGCATTAACTACATGTTTATGGGTAGTTGATATATTTGTAGTGTGAAATTATGATGTTTATCAATGTTCAATTGTATAGTTTTTGAGTTGAATTTATTCATATTTAATGAGTAGTGGTTTACACAAATCTCTTTTTCATGAGTATGAATGGTTCACTTAACACTCATCACATTTAGGTGAAGTTCATAAGGGTGAAGAATTCAAACTTTATGGGAGATCACCCATCCAAGTACTATTCCAATTGGAGCATGCATAACCATGAAGTTTTCTCTAAAGATAAAGCTCATTTAGCTTGCTACCTTATTTGCAAAGCCTTTAGCTAGTGTTGTGCCTTATGAACCAACATTATAGAATCCCTTTAGCTCATCCATTGAAAGATAGATGGTATTTTTGTATTGTGTCAAATTATGATGTTTTTATCAAGATTTAACCATGTAGTTTTTTAGTCGGATTCATTTATCTATATTTCACTAGTTGTGGTTCACACAAAACTCATTCATGAGTATGAATGATCCACTTACCACTCATTGCATTTAGGTGATGTTCACAAGGGTGAAACATTGAGACTTTCTAGGGGGCCACCCATTTCAATAGTACTTCAATTGAAGCATGTTTAACAATGAAATATTTCATCAAGATAAAGTCCACTTACCACCACATTTGTAAAACCTTTAGCAAGTGTTGTGTCTTATGAACCATTTACTATAGAGCCCCTTAAACTTGTATATAAACAAGTAGGTGGTATTTTTGTAGTGTGTCAAATTATGATGTTTTGGTTAGGATTCAATCACATATTTTT
The DNA here is from genome assembly GCA_007258455.2 of Sequoia sempervirens. NCBI lineage: Eukaryota > Viridiplantae > Streptophyta > Pinopsida > Cupressales > Cupressaceae > Sequoia > Sequoia sempervirens. The sequence goes on along the minus strand of VDFB02292954.1, from coordinate 8,411 downwards.
TGAGTCAAACTCATTTGACCCATAGTCACTTAGCATTCATTGCATTTGGGTGATGCTCACGGGGATGGAACATCCAAATTTTATGGGAGGTTACCCATATTGGTACTATTTTGACTCAAACACACTTAATTGTGGAATTTCCCTTGAGATCAAGTCCCACTTAGCTTGCTACACTATTCACAAATCTTATAGCAAGTGTTGTGTCTTAACCATTCATTATAAAAACCCTTTAGCTCCTATTGACAAGTAGGTGGTATGTTTGTTGCGTGTCAAATTGATGTATATTAGGATTCATCTGTGTAATTTATAAGTCAAAGTTATTGACCCATATTTCATTAGTAGTGGTTCATGACATGAACACATCTCATGATCATGAATGATCTTAGGACTCATTGCATCTAGGTGATGCCCACAAGGGTGAAGCAACGAGAATTCATTGGAGGTCACTCATCCCAATTCTACTATGATCGAAGTGCACTTATCCATGGAGTTTCCCCCAAGATTAAGTCTACTTAGTTTGTTAAGCCATTCGTAAAACCTTCAACAATTGTGCCATATGAACCTAACCACTTTGATTGAAGTGCACTAAAAATTGAAATTTCCCTCAAGATCAAGTCTACTTAGCTTACTAATCCATTTGTAAAACTTCCATCAAGTGTTGTGCCTTATGAACCCAACCACTCTAATTGAAGTGCACTTAACCATGGAGTTTCCCCCAAGATGAAGTCTACTTAGCTTGTTAACCTAACCACTCATAATAGAGTCCCTTTAACTTATCCATTGACAAGTAGGTTCATAAGGCATAAAACTTGCTGAAGGTTTTAAAAATATGGTAGCATACTAAGTGGAGTTGATCTTGGGAGGAACTCTACAATTAAGCATTTGAGTTGAAGTAGCACTAGATGGCTGACCTCTAAAAATGTCTTGATGCTTCATCCATGTGAGTATTACCTAGATGCAATGAGTGCTAGCTAGACCATTCATGTTCATGAGAGTTGGGTTCATGAGAACCACTATATAGGAAATATGACACAATGTGTTTGACTCAAAAAATATGTAGTTGAATCCTAATAAAAAATTGTAATTTGACACACCATGACAATATTATCTACTTGTTGATTGATGAGCTAAAGGGGTTTTATAATAAATGTTTCATAAGACACAACACTTATGGAAGGTTTTATAATAAATGTTTTTCGTAAGGCTAGCTAATTTGACTTGATCTTGGGGGAAACTCCATGGTTGAGTGCATTGAGTCAGACTAGTACTATGTTGGATGGCCTCCAAAGAATTCTTAATCTTCCACCCCTATAAGCATCACGTAGATGCAATGAATGCTACATGGACTATTCTTGCTCACGAGAGATGAATTGGGATGGGTGGCCTCCTAAGGAGTCTTGTTGTTTCACTCTTAGAAGCATCGCTGAGATGGAATGAGTGTTGAGTAAACCATTCATGCTCACGGGAGATAGGTTCATGTGAACCAATATTAATGAAGTATGATTCAATGAGTTTGACTAAAAATAAGTAAATGAATCTTGATAAAAAATCATAAACATTTAGGGGTTAAAATCACACCCCAAAAGTGAAAAAAATCATATTTCTTCTTCTACATTGAGATTATATAAATTGAAAGTACTTACCTAGAGTAGCATAGAGGGAATACTATCTTTAAAAACCAAAAGATAATTCTTGATGCCTAAAAAACCTAACTATATAATTTCTTCTAGGTGTGCCTCATTGTAAGTTTAAAAAATAATTTAGTATATATTATTACTAGCACTTGCATTGTTAGGAGGTGTAATGGGACACCAATAGTGATATTTAGATGTCTTGCTAGAGAAACATTATGGTTAATTTTATTGAGTAGGGCCACAAGCTCTATTTTCATGAGTGGGCATTTGAAATGGTGGTTGATGAAAACATTGAACAAAGTAACATAAAATTAGTGCGAGATGGAGATACCTAGAGTGGTGAGATACTTTTGAGGAAGGGAGTGAACAAATGGAATAAAATGTGAATAAGGGCCCAATAATGACAAATCTATAGAAAATGGTGCAAATAGAGGTGAAAGGGGTGTGAATAGGACTTAGGCCATGGACCAAGCTTAACACATGATTATACCACTTGTTAATATGTTTTACATTAAGACATTCCATGAAAGCGTACACAAAACTAAATTGGAATGGTATGGGTATGGTAATCTCACCATCACAATAACAAATTAAACCTTAAAGATTAAAATAAAAAATTGTAAAATGCCTCATAATCTAGATTAAAAAATAAAAGTTCCAAAAATATTTAACTATGTAAATAAATTAGTCAAATCCCCAACATTTAAATTATATACAAATATCCACCAAAAATTTAAGATGAAAGATAAAATTTAACATGGGATTTGAATAGAATCATTCTTTTTACATTGTTGAGAAAATCAACGAACAATAATAGTGATAGTATAAGCATAAAGAGTGCAAAACTAATTAAATTGATTAAAAGTACATGTGATTAACCATTACAACTGAAGTAGAACATGGATAAATATATAACACAACAATAAAAAATCAACAAACACATAACATTAGATATATATTGAGAAACAATTTCAAGTGAAAACTCCACCACCAAAGAGATATTGAGCTCATATTAATCAAGTAGAAACAAGTACATCAATACAACTTACATAATCTTCCTTAAGGAGACTTTGAAAACCATTGTAAAGTAATACCATGGTCAAAATTCTCATGACCCAAAACATGAGTGGTCTCCAAAATAAAAAAGTAATTCCTTTTACACACTAACACATTTTTAATTCCATGATAAGGTGCCACAAGGCTCACTTTTCTATTTCTAGACACTCCATGAGTGTATTAATTTACATTGTCATTGCCTATGTTGAGAAAGATGCTCTATAACTCTCAATCTTTGACCTTTTTGTAACATCCCTTATTTAATGCTATTACAACAATATTTCACATAATTGAAAGAATAATAATAAAATATATCACCATTCTTCATGGGTGTCCATGTTACCCATTCTAAGAAACTTGAAGACTTGACATTACATATTAAATCCAAACACTTGTTTGCATCAAACACATGAATTTCCATAAACATCCTCAAAACCAGATCATGATGTGCCAAATCTTATTTCAATTGCACCACTTTGTACAGCTAAAAAAAATGATTTCACTTAAAAATCATTGAAAGACTCCTTTTGCAAAAGTTATGGTTTTAAAAAAAATAGTTTCCAACTAAGATTATGAGGCAAGTCTTAAGACTCTGGTAGTTAGTTATGTGTGTGTACAACAAAAATATTAGTTCAATCCATAAGACCAAGGGATAAACACGAGCACCTTGCCAAGGCACCCTTCACACCATATGATCATCTACTAAACTCAAAGGGACTAAACTTTAAAAAAAAAAATAATGAATTTTTATTAAAAGTGAATCTCATGTGGGAAAAAAAGTTTAAATATTTCATGTTTTATCTGTTTTGAAAAAGAATTTGATAATTTAAAAAAAGGGTACATACAAAAAAAAATTATGAGTTTTTTTCGACACAAACTATTTGTTGCGTGACAAAAATTTTAGAGGTTGAATTTTGGGCAAGAATGTCCACATAAGAAGTCTATTGACTAATTATTAAGAAACCACTGGATTTGACCTGACTCTCTTATCTTAATGTTTTTTTTTAAATGTAAATGAAAAGGGGTAAAAAAGTTTTTAAAATGCACATGGGCACACTAGAAGCCAAGATAGAACTGAGTTTAAGACTTAATCACAAACAAACACAATAATAAGATTTTGCAATATCCATATGCAAAGTGTCCACTTATAACAAAGCTAAAGAATCAATACTCTAGGATATTGCAAAGTGACATTCAATCATAATATAAAGGAGAAAAATAATCACTAATCATTAATTTTTTAATATCAAAGATATACACACTATTTTTGCCTTAAAGGCTCTTAATAATCTACAAAAAATGGAACAAATCTGCAAGGTATATAATTACAAAGTGGTAACAAGAAGCATTGAGATATTTACAAATGAGTTTAGTTTTGTTATTTTTATAACTAAGATACAATTTATTGTGTACATGAAAGTTGGAGCATATAAGAACAAGCTAAAACACTATTAACATATTCTACTCACAATCCAAATGCAACACTTAGATTGAGCATAAAAGTTAGTAAACATTGATGAAAATATCATAAAATTTCACCAATACCAACCCTTATTGCACCAATCCATATTGATTGTGCTCAATATTGGTGGTTGATGAGATATGTGAGTGTTCCCTCTTGCACTATAACAATGCATATAAATATGTGATATGAAATGACTTAGGATGATATCCTATTTGTAGATTTTTGGCTATAAGATTGTATGGATAGGATTAAAAGTAGTGATCAAGAGCTCAAATTGGTTGAGAGACTTAGGAGGATGAGAGGAGGACAAGTGCCCTCACTTGGTTGGTAGATGGAGAGGGGTCCAAGATTGAAGGGGAACCAATGGTGGAGGATTCCCTTGGGAATATTAGATGTACAAGATGGAAAAGGGTACTTGGGAGTACCCTATGGGGATGGGCAAGACCTTGAGCCATGTGACATGTATAAAAGCCCATGTTACATGTACAAAGGCCCATGCCTTGTATACAAATGACCAATCCCTTTATACACTTTGGAGAGTGTGGAGGATTTAAAGGGGTTGACTAAGATTGGGAATGTGCAAGTGAGGGGATTAGTGAGTTAACTAATTTTAACTCACTAATAAAAAGTAGATGGAAATTGGGAATTAAATAAATAGATATATTTATTCAATTTAAATTTTGGAAAGGGGATGGAGAAAATAGGTAAATAGATATTTCGATTTATTTACCTAAGGTGGACTATAGAAAAAGGTTGATTTAGTCATTTTAGGCTAGAAATGAGATTGGGTGAATAATAGGGAATAGTGATTTTATTAGTTAAATAATAATAAATTATTTAATTGATATGAGAATGAAATTTGGATAATTAATTTGATAAACAAAGATTTAATTAATCAATTATAGAGAGAATGGACAAGTAGTTAGGTAATTGCCTATGTGTCAATTTTATGTCTATATTTTGTCCCTCTTTGAGATGGTGTTATGTAGTAGCATCATGTCAACGAAGAGTAAAATTGGTTGGATTCCCTATTCATTCAAAGGAGGAGTGACTAGGAGGAATGATGATGGAAATGATGGTGTCCCCTTAAGAGGATAGGTGGGTTAGGATAACATGGGTGTGCTCTTGAAATAGATGAGAAGATGTAAGGTAATGGGATAGAAGAGGTTAAGGGATAGATGATGAAAATGATGGAGAGAGAATGGAGGAATGATGAAATGCCTAGTCATATTCCATTGGATTGAGCACTCTTTATTTGATATAGCACGAGACATTATGCACCAAGGTATAAGGAATTAGGGTGATATGCATAGAAAAAAGACATGTCACAAAAAAATCTATGTTGCATAGCACCATGGTATGGAAGACCATGACATAACTGTGGAAAGTAGGTTACAAGAACAGATATAGATGCAAGACAAAACATAATGCACACAAGAAAGCAAGAAAGCATGCACAAAATGATACAAGTTGAGAATGCAATACTGAAATTTATGGATGATGGATATGTGTTGTTGATGTGGAAATGATTATCCTAAAAAATCACAAGGATTGGGAAATATACATGTTAATGATGATGCTTAGATTTGGATAAGGCTTTTAGCATGGCTAGGAACAAGACCAAGGTTGTGATTGGATGATTTTGTTAGAGTACATAGTTGGATTGCATGGAATAAGATTAGCTTACAATTTGGATTCACTAGGCGGGATGGATAATGGGGGTATCACACTGGATGACATGGAGTTAGCCTATAGCTAGATCCCAATGACAAGGGAAAAGCCATGTCTAGGGACAATGGATTGTAGTAATGATAGGATGAAGTAGATAAATGAATTATTGATAGTTGAGAGGGGTTGATAGGGGATTCATGATGGATGGATGGAGAGGTTTGAATGGGATATTTAATGAATAGATAGTGGAGGAATAACATGCCCCACTTTAGATATGTTGTGTGTGATGAGGCACTAGGATGCATGATATGATTATGTAGTAGGATAAGGAGGATGAGGGTGTTTGTATGGGAAATTTGGAGGAAAGATGAGTATAAAGTATGAAAATTATGGATGGGAAAGATAGAGGGTGTGGAGGTGACAGAGGATGAAAATATGAGGAGTCAAGATGATAAGGATATGACATACATTAGTTGTAGTGCATCAAATGTGCTAAAACAACTATAAGAAATTCTACCAAATTCATGGAACTAGGTAGGGCATGATGGTGGGCTTGGGAGGTAGCTTGATGGTTGAAGGTAGCAAAACATTTATGGATGGAAGATACAAAGGAAAAATGGATGATAGAGAAGGTAAGGTTTGTATTGTCCAAGTATGCTTAGATTTTTTCCTTATACTTATCAAGATTGAAGGAAGGTTGGAGGGATTGGAAGGAATTGGATATGATGGGAGACATGGATGGAAGGAAGGAGATGATGATATAGATAAGATAGATTGGATTTGGATAGGATAAAACTTGCCCCTAGGTGTAGGAGTACAAGGGGATGTGTGGATTACACATGATGTCTATTTTCTAGGTTCTCATCATGGTACTTGTCTAAGGTGTTTGTTTTTCAAGTTTTCACCATTAGATAGGTTATTTCTCTTAAATATTTTTTATTTTTTCTATTTTTTAAGTTCTGGTTAGGAGCAGTGATTAGATGGGTGGGGATAGAGGACATAAAGGATAAATGCATTGGGAGGATAGTATACATGGAGGAAGAACTCAAGTGTCTTACTTTCTAAAGAAAGTAGGGGGGGACCATGAAAGACAATTTCTAGATGTTGATTGTTTAGAAGGTGTGCTTCTCCATGATTCCTTTGGAGGTAGAAGGAAGGAGGATGGAATATGCAAAGGAAATAATTAAAGGGATGTGATGCAGGAGATATGTGGGGGAGTGGATAAGATAATTAAATGGAGGGGATATGAATTTGTGGTAGAAGGTAATAGGATTGAGGGGAATTAGGACTAGTGTTTGCAAAAATCATGATGGATGGGAATTTATTATAAATTTATAAGATGATTTGAACCATCAGATAGTGAGGTTTGGGACTCAAGGACCCCAAAATGACATAGGGGATGAAATATTATTATATGGGAAATGATGGGATTTAGGCATGAAAGAAGCTTTTGGAAATTTGGATGAAGATTTGGATTTTTCTTTTGGATGCATTGCTTCTTTTTTCTTTGGGATCCACATGGTTTTTTATTTTGATTTTTTCTTGGTGGACCTTTGTGGCCTTTTGGATTTATTTTGACATTGGATCATATTTTTATTTTCTTTGGCATGTCATTTTGAGGGGACATGGTGATTCTTGGAATTTTGTGGATTTTTTACTTTATGCTTTTTAATTTGGCATCCAAAATTCTTCCAAAGGTGATGGAATGGGTGCATTTGTATGGATAGTTTGGATAGTGAATGAAGGAGGGATGAAGGGAAGGTGTTGGAAATGGTTCACAAATGTGTGTATTTTTTGGTCTTGACTACAAAATGAATTGGTAGCATGGGGGATGAAGGATTTTGGGACATAGGGACCCAAAATGGATGGTGAAGACGAGGGATGCACAAAGGTGGATTTTAGGACATAAGACCCAAAGTATATTTGGAAGATGGTGGAGGGATAATGTTTTTTTGTTTGTTTTGGATCGATTTGATGGAGGAGGGATAGTGAAAAATGTTTTGGAGGAGGAACGCGAGGCACTAGTTAAGGGTTTGAAAGAAGTGACCTTTGGATTGGATGCCTTGGGATATGTATCCAAGACCATGTGATCATGGATTTTCTTTGATATGGATGGGATTTAGCATTTTGTTCTCATGAAGGCCTAAGCCTTTGCCTTGATAGTTCATGTTCTTCAACATTCAGTTGACAACTGGATGTCAGATGGTTTAGAAACAAGATGCAAGTCTATTTGGAGGTGGAGGGGGATTGTTGGTGGATATTTGTTATTCCTCTTTAGTGAGATAACCACTATAGGTAAATTTAATGGAACCAAGAGGATAATGTGATTATTTTTGGATGGTTTTGATAGGAGGTGGTAAGGGATCATGAGGGGGATTAGATGGGATGGTAGGATCTTGATTTGGAAGGGGTAATGGTTTAAATTGATTTAAAAAAATCAATGCATGGTTAGGTTTACTTGGGTGGTGTGATGGGGTAGAAGAGTTCAACATGGCTGGAATACTCATATTGGGTAGACAAAGGGATGTGGGGTTTGGGATGTTCATGGGATTAGATGGTGTTAGGATTATGGATGGGGTTGGTAT
>VDFB02292953.1:187659-351315 GCA_007258455.2 Sequoia sempervirens | reverse complement strand
TAAACATCAAGTTGAAACAATAAATCTACTATAATGAAAAACTCTTCCACAATGCTTGATATAGAAGCAAAACTTATTTGAAATAATGTAATACCCCTCATGTTGTTGATACTCTTTTGTGTGGATTTTGTACTTGGTTTGTGATGGTGATCAGTTCACCGTTTTGGTTGTGTGTGGATTCATAGTTTGGTTGGTTTGCTGCACTTGACATTACTAATGATGCTTGATGATACTTACGTGGTGATTATGTTGTTTGGTTATGTTATGGTTTTCTTTTATAATATATGTGGTGATGTTGTGATTCTATATTGCTATGGTTTCTGATGTGTTTGCTAGTGAGTCTTGGTGAAAGGACGGAATGGCATCAATTGCTCGCAAGTGCCCTGCTACCCCGCGATTACCTTTCACGGTGTGTCTGCAATGGAGATTTACATGCTACTTGACGTTTGTTTCTATGCAAGATGCAAGTACTGGACACCGACTCCACCTACTTGTCAGGTTTGAGCGTGTCCCATAAATCCAACGGGTTTGATGTTGAAAAAGGAGTTGTTAAGAAAGTGTCCCCCTCCCAAGTTCGTCACCTTGTTGAGAGTCCAATGGTGTTTCTGTCCCAATCTCGTCTTTGTTTATGTTTGGGTTAGTGTTGATTATTTATTTTAGTATATAAATGTTTGTTATTTAATTAATCTTTATTTTATGTGCGATTAATTAATGTTATTTAATTGATATAGTTATTTGTTGATAATTATAGTTAAGTTAATTAATTAAATTTCTTGATTAAGTGGATAGTTTAAATAAAACATTAGATGCATTGATGTAAATTAGAATTTTAAATTTGCTTAAGGTAGCGGTATTGATTTTTGAATTTTTAAATTAATTAAATAGCTTGTAATGCTTTATTATTATTAAAAGAAAAATAAAAATTTAAAAAATTAATTAGCTAAATTATAATTAGAGGATTTACGAGAGTGAGTGGGAATTTAATAAAAATCCTTGTTTAAAAATATTCTCGGAGAGAATATTGGCATGCTATGAACGGCAAGAAGTTTCTTCACGGAAAGAAATTGGCTGTAGAATAGTTTTTGGGTTTTGGGGGTTTCTAGTTTAAAAAATTGGAGAAGAATTCTCAGCATATGCATACGTTTTTGGACTCATTTTGCATCTGGCTGGAGGTGAAGATTCTGGAAAAGTTTTAGAAGCTCTGAAGGCGAAGCTTTGCTCCAACCCTCGTTCCTTCAAGCTTTAGGAAAACAGGTTCTTTTACTATTTGTTTAATTGCTTTCTTGTTTTGAAAAGATTGCCTGAATTATCTGTGTAAGAGGAAATTGTCGTGAATTAGTTGTAACCCTCTGTAGAAAAACTTTGTTCTTGGCTGTTGAAGTTTTGTCGTTATTATTTTGTTGCCTCTGTAGAAATTTTTACAATAAAATCAAAGAGCCTCATGAAATAAAATCATTGTTAAACAATAGGAAAACTACAAAAGGAAAACAATAGAAAACCTCTGTAGGTTGTAAATGGAACCCTCTGTCAAAATTGTTAAATTGAAACCTTGGTGAAATTTGTTAAATATTTCCTGTAGATGATTATCATGTTCTTCCCAAATTGATTCTATTTATTTGGAAAATAAAAAAAAACTCAAGTAATTTTGGAAAATCTCCCTGTAGAAATTATGAGGATAAATTTATTTTCCAGACAATACAGATTTGTCTGAGAATATTTAAAAAAAAAAAAACATTTAAAATATTTTAAAGAAAATAGTTAAAAAAATAAATAAATAAATATTTATTTAGGGGAGGGGAGGGGAGGGGACGGGAGGGGACGGGAGGAGGGGAGGGGACGGGAGGGGACGCTGCCGTACCTCCCCACACCCATGGGGTGGTGCGCAACCACCATGGCTGCGCACAGCAACCAAAGGCTGTTGGGTGCAGCCTTGGTGGGGCTGCGGACCAAGGCTGCGGCCTCCCCACACAAGGAGGACGCAGTCCTCCACAAAGCTACGACTTTTTGTTAATTTAAATTGTGATAATAAATAAAATATATATATATATATATATATATATATATATATATATATATACACTTGGTCAAAATTATGGAAAATATTACGTAGATTATTTATAATGTCTTCATGTTGTTACTGGACAAATTGGAAGGAAATATTTTAACAAATCCGATCGAGTGTTTTTAATTAATGAAATAAATTAAGTAAATTGATAGTTTAACTTCTATGATGGAATTTTATGCAATGAGTTATCTTAATGTGATTGTTAAGTATAGTAAATTTGCATTCTTTAACAAAATCTTGATGTTGAATAAATGTTTAATTCTTTGATTTTCTTTGAGTACTTTGTCGATATTCTTTAGATCGGTTATTAGCATGTGGGGACCTTTAAGTTTGTTGACCTTTCTATAGGAGATAAGGTTATTGTTCAAACTTCCCGAGGCATGGGAAAATGGTGGTTTAATATGTGATCATTTTATTTGATACTTGTCTCAATTTTGACTACAGTAGTGATTTTTAAGTTTACACTTGGGTTGTACCCGTCTTTATGGGGGTTGATTCATATGATTTTTGGCGAGATGGTTTTGCCTCGCGGTTGTTGCTCTACGTGGGCGTCGGCGCACAAAGGGGCTATCAGGATAACCCACGATAGAGTTTGAGTAATAAGTGATAACCTAATAAATTAATCAAGGGGTGGGTAGTTAAACATTGATAAGATAATTATGGATGCCTCGTCCGCCTGTTAGGGCTTTCATAGACTAAAGGTGGCCGAGAAGGCCGTGGTTGGCATAATTGTGACCTCGTCTTCATGAGAGGTTAACGATTCCGCATGAGTCACCCTATGGAGCAGCGCCTTGAGATAGGCAGTCAGGATAACCATAGATGGAGGCGGCACCTTGTGATAGGTTGTCTGGATAATCCATGTAAGGCCATGAGATGACACTCTCCTCTAGCATTCCCTTTGAGTTGTTTTATTGGAATCCTCTAGAAGTGGTCTATTGATATGTTTTGGTGATTTATTGTTGTCATGTTTAGGAAGTGGTCTTTTGATGTTATGGTTTCCTTTATGTGTGATTTATATTTCCATGCTTGGAGTTTAGTCTTGTGTATTTGTTTAGATGTTCTTGGTCGGGGACCCTTTCTTATCTACTCCTAGCACGGGGGTGGTCGGGTGGAACGTGCTACGCACCCCGTTGGGTTCCCTATCTTGCAGTTGTACCTTTCAGTGCAAAGTTTGCAGAGACAGCTTGATCCAGAGTTTATATGTATCTAGATGTATTCTTGTACTTCTATTATACTTTGTGTATTGATATGTTACTCTCCCATGTATTGGGTAGACTTATGATGTAATCTTGGGTAATTGCTCAATGAGATGTACTTGTAGATTGATGTAATGTAAAACCACATTATGTAATTTGTTCTTGAATCATAATTGTTAATTTCGTTAAGATTGTGTTATATTTGAGTAAATATGTTCTTTATATTTCCAAGTACAATTTGTTATGAATACATGCATGGTTTTTTAAATGGTTCATTCTTGTTTTATTGTTTATCTTTAATAAATGTTTAAATGAAGATATGTGAATGAATGGGATTACACTAGTAGAAATAGTAATTACTTTTATCAACCTTGTTAAGGGATAGATTACGTAATGTCACCTCGTGTACCCCAAGGGACTTAGATGTTTAACATGTAATCATAAGCTACGTTAGTTGCATAAGTAAACTTAGTGTTTATAATTTATGTTTTCAGAAAAGAAAAGAAAAAAAATTGTTGCGTTTTTAGTTGTCCTTTGGGTTTAGCGCGACGGGGCGTTACAAATAATAGCATCTACAATCACATAAACACCAACCACTAGCCTAAACAAGATGCACGATTGTGGCATAAACATTATGTAGGGCAATTTAAATTGGTAGAATATTCATGATAATTTAAGTCTAAACCATAGTTACACAAAGACTCATACCTTAACCTTGGTTGCTTGTGTCCCACATCAAAAAACACATCCTTTACTTTGAGACAAATATGGGGATGTGTCCAAACATTAAAAGACTCAAATTCTATAGAACGAAACCTTTAAATATCAAAAAACTTGCTAGAGAGAAATAAAACTAATAAACCTATGCAAAGAGAGGAAATGCTAACAATTACTCTTGTTTTGAGCTTGGAAATTTGGCTCATTTCAATATAGTTGTATTATTAAGTCCTTGTCCTCCATCACTCATGTTATTTTTCCCCTTTCTTAGTTACCTTTTGTAAAGTGAAATCTTCCTATCCTATGAATTTGAATTGAGTTCCCCTTTCCTACGAGAAGTTGAGTCAAGATGCCAAGTTTCTATTTTGATCAATCAAAATTTGAATTTTAGGAGGTGTTCCTATCCACCATGTTTTAATTGAACAAAGCAAAATGTCAACTAAGTTTTCTTCAAGGGCTTTGGAATCTTCTTTTGGAAAAATAAAGGACATTGAGAACCATTTTGGTGAAAATGGAGTTCCCAAGAACCTGCTTGGTTTTGGAGCAATTCCTTGGAACCATTTCAACACTGGAACAACTATTTGGAACTCTAATGGTTCTCAATGGGAGCAATTTTGTTGACCAAACTATAAGCATCAATTTACAAAAGCATTTAGGCAAAATAGGTGGTTCCAAGAAACCCTTTGGCACCCAAAAGTGTTCCAAGAATCATGCAAGTTCTCGACAACATGAAACCACTGAAAAGGTTAATGTTCACAATGAAAGAAGCTTGCATCATTTCAACGAATTGATCAATTCCTAGAACCTCAATTTCAGCCAATTTACCGATTCTAAAAATCAACTCCAAGACCAATCAGATCACTTTAGATAATGGAATATTTATTTCGTCAAATGGACATGTACCGAGAACCTCCTCCTGTTCCGAAGTAGTTCTTGGAACCTCTCATTTTCTTGAAATGATTAAATTGGTCATTAAAGCATTTTGACAAAAGTTGATTAAATTGGTCATTAAAGCAAAATGTCAACTAAGTTTTCTTCAAGGGCTTTGGAATCTTCTTTTGGAAAAATAAAGGACATTGAGAACCATTTTGGTGAAAATGGGGTTCCCAAGAACCTCCTTGGTTTTGGAGCAATTCCTTGGAACCATTTCAACACTGGAACAACTATTTGGAACTCTAATGGTTCTCAATGGGGGCAATTTTGTTGACCAACCTATAAGCATCAATTTACAAAAGCATTTAGTCAAAATAGGTGGTTTCAAGAAACCCTTTGGCACCTAAAAGTGTTCCAAGAATCATGCAAGTTCTTGACAACATGAAACCACTGAAAAGGTTAATGTTCACAATGAAAGAAGCTTGCATCATTTCAATGAATTGATCAATTCCTAGAACCTCAATTTCAACCAATTTACCAATTCTAAAAATTAACTCAAAGGCCAATCAGATCACTTAAGATAATGGGATATTTATTTCATTGAATGGACATGTACTGAGTGTTGGCAAACGGTTAGCGCACCCCTTGGGATTCGTGACATGGACTAATCGCCTCTCGTGGATCCGTTAACTCTGGCGGTTGTATCAGGCATTAACAGGTTGACCTTTTGGTGCAACGGCAACCGTGGGGCCAACAATTGGTATCAGAGCCAAAGGTGTCGAGTTCGAATCCCCTCGGGTAACACTAAGGGGGGAGATTGTTGGAAAATGGTCGACACTCCCCTTGGGATTTGTGACATGGACTAACCACCTCCCGAGGATCTGTTAACTCTAGCGGTTGTATTGGGCATTAACAGGTCAACCTTTTGGTGCAACAACAACCGTGGGGCCAACACCGAGAACCTCCTCATGTTCCAAAGTAGTTCTTGGAACCTCTCATTTTCTTGAAATGATTAAATTGGTCATTGAAGCATTTTGACAAAAGTTGAGTTCTTGGGAACACTCAATTCACCAAAATATTAATTCCTAGCATTAAAAAGTTCAAAAGTCCAAAAAGCATACGAAAAGTCATGATTCAAAATGTTAAATGGCTTTTGTGAATTCAAAAGAATATTTAAGGTCCCAAAGGGCATACTTGAAGTCAAAAACGGGAATATAAATGAATGGTGAAGTTCCCAATTCGTTTACAACAACAACCAACTACTATTTTTATTCAAGCCTTGTGACTAAACAAGTGGTGCTAGCTTGGTCCAAATTGTGCCCTTTGTCAATCTTAGTCACTACATCTCAAGTTTGCTCAATCCACACCAAAAGCAATAAGATACGAGTTTTGTCTTCACTCTCCTATTTAGACCTAATTCCCTTCATGAATTTTCATGCTCATTGAACCGCCCTAAATGTCAAATTACTCGATTGCTTTTCCTCATATATTCTAATAATTGTTTGCAAACACTAGGTCATCTTCATTGAGACATGTGCAATAGCATTACCAATAGTACCAAGTCTATCTTAACCCTAACCCAATTTACCAAAATCAATTGGTACTCTCAGCCAACGCTACATCCCTAGTTTTCAAGCTAGCAAACTAAATACTAAATACTAAGGGTGTGAATAAATGTCCATCCTTGAAATTGACCTACCAAAGGTCAAGGACTTAATGCTAGGACACACATATATGAATGAGTTTTGGTGCACAATGCAAAGCAATCAAAGGACATTGATTGTTCAAAGAATTTTTTAGAGTGGATCGGCCCATATTGTCGATTTCCCTATGGTCGTGCAATGTGTTGACTTTGCTCTTGCTTGCACCAAATATTGCCAATCTAGATAGGCAGTCATTAAACATCACTTTTAAGCTCCCACAAAGAGAGTAAACATCACTTTTAATCTCGAGTGGACCCAACATTTTTATATGACATGATATCTATTTTATGCAATAACAAGTAACAAGACATGGCCTTGTCTTAAGACTCAAGGTGCATTTGATGAGATGACTCAAATTCATATTTATTATCCTCAACTAGTATTAGATGAAAGCAACAAACACTTCAAGAGAGCAAATGATATGTTCACTATGTTAAATGTGAGAATCAAATAAGGATATTGGGCTCAAAATATATGTTGAAGAAGTCACATTGATAACAAAGTATAAGAGTTACTTTATTCAATTCCCCGAGTTCAATTATATTTGTATCATTGGCTTTGAAGGTCCATACATGGTTTGTTGATGACAAGATTATTCTCATTGAGGCATGTAGACAAATAGGGGAGATTAATAAGAGATGTAGGGAAAAGAAGGTAGTTGAAATCCCATTCCCAATTGATCTCGACTACTACTTGGGAAAATCATCTTCTAAGGCACAAGATATTGAAAGAACTCTTGCCAAATTGACAATGCATTTTTATGATAAAAGGTTTCCATTCAATAGTAAAGATTATGTAAAGAATAACCTTAAATTTGGTCCACCTTGTCACCACATTTCACATATGAAAGACTATTAGGAAGACTATCAAAATGACTTTGAGGTTAGAAAAATAGACAGGATGAGAATGCCTTTGGGTCAGTTGAAACCTTTCAATTCAAAATGAATAACTCAAGGAACTACGGATGATGGGAGCAACCTAATCAATCCTATTTATGAGAAATCAATTCAAATGTTACCATAGTCGTCCATTAACTCGGCCAAAAAGGAAACAACAAGTATTAAAGAGGAGACTGAGTACATGTTGCAAAGGTCAAAGACATGTCTTAATAAAAAGACTGTTAAATATATCACTCGCAAGAACCCTAGCAAAGAAGAGTGATCACAAAGCTCAAAAAAAGCAAAGATTCACTCAATTCCACAACTTGATTTTGTTTATACAACTTGTGCAAAGAGCAACTTAGCAAGTGGTGGAGATGATGATGACCCAAATAAGATGCAAGCCCCTATGGACCCTTCTGGTAGAGATAATGAACCTAAAAAGCAGATAGAAATTAAAAAGCTCAAGACCCTACATCCTAGACAAATACGGCCTCACCTCCTCCAAAATTATGCAATACAAGTTGTTGATGCCTCCCAACAATTTTTTACACCTAAATTAGGTTCTTTTCCACCCCTATTGTCAATTTCTCAACGACAACCATTAGCTTCCACTTAGAGATTCTAAACCTACTCCTCCCCCACAAGCTATCATTTTAAACCCAATTGGAGATTCTACAATGACTGGTCAACAAGTCCTCAACCTACAAGTACCACCATTGCAATGGGTTAACAAATGTTTGTTTCCAATCCACCTCCACCTTGAGTTGAACAAATGGTCACCAAGAAAAGAAAAATAATAGAGGTGATTTCACCTAGTTTTGATGTTGTCATTTTGAGGTTAATAATGATCACTTCCTTAAATAGCAATATGTTGAAATTGCTAGACCTACCATTGACAAAAATGAATAAGACATGACTATAGCTAACTATAACACTAGAGTGGACCTTGGTCGATCCAAACATGAAGAAGATATTCATAATTTCCAATTGTTTTCTACCTAGTCTAGAGAATCGAGGAAGAGAAGAAAACTAGAAAACAACTTGAAGAATAGGTATTGACAAACAGCTTATTAGTGTGACTCCAATCGCACCAATTTTAGCAGTTGCTCCTAATGGCAATTTTAATAAAGACACTATTGCTAAAATCAACAAATATCAAACTTTTGAGAAGGTTACAAAAGCTTGAGTAGAGCAAATAGTTTTAAATAGCCTTAAATTCATTGAAGAGGCAAGAAAAATTTACTCAACAAACAAATTTGTTCAAAGAAGGATTGAAGATGAGATACAATCAATTAGAAAATAAGAATCACTATGGAAGAGCATGATAAAGGCCATGTTGATGATGAGTTGTAGATCCCAAATCCCTAAGGTCTGATTCTCCCACATGCCAAGGGTGTCAAACCTAGGAAGATTAACACAAACCTATGTTCAAGTTGGGTAAGTTAGGACTAATTGTTGAGGTGGATAAGACCTCCTTCTCATCTAGCTCTGCAAGACCAAGGGGATTTCCCTGAAGTGTTGGAATATATATTGCCATAGAAACAAAACAGTCACCCTGACACAAACCATACCCATTGCATAGTGCACCCCTATTTTGGTTGTCACTTCATGCCTATATGCTAGCTTAAGAGACTCGAGGTTAAGCACCTTATTAAACAAATGATCTGCCACATGTGTCAATGAATGTGTTTTATAAAAGCCCTTAAAAGTGTTACATACATTCAGACATGGCAATTGGAACACAAAAACAAAGAAAATTGTAAAAATGTTTAGATTGAGGTATTTTGAGTGCATTGAGGATGATGGGCAGAGAAAGCCAAACACAGACCAATGCCTTTATCCATTTGAGCAGCAAAGTCTTTGAATTTAATCAAACATGAAATAACTGAAACCAAGGTGATACCTTGATCAAGAAACCACAAAAGACAATGCCTTTAAAATGCACAAGCAAGTTCGGCTCTACACATACATTCAAAAAAAATTGATAGTTGCAAAATATTAAGTGAGTTTACTTAGTAATCCATGAGCATGCCCATACATTACCTTTATTGTGTTGAACAGGAACCTTACAAAGGCTTTGCAAGAATTTTACAGTCTTCTAGCTAGCCAACTAAACAACACACATCCAAAAATGAACACCATACACAGAGACACTAATGAAGATTGATTGTTCCATTAATCACTTGATCTTCAAAGGTTACAGATGTTATTACAAATTTGGGATAAACCCAAATCATTACAATGCCAAAATCACAATACCCAAAACCGAAAATCGAAACCCTAGGGCTTCTTGTTTATATCTTTCTTTCGTTGGTTATGTCACTGCTCCTCCTTGGTCCAAAATGTTATCCTCTCAAAAAAATGGCCAACAAGGAAAATATACAAACAGCAGGAAGGTGTGCACGCTGTCAAAAGATCATGTCGTACAAGGGAACCCTAACCATGAGCTCCTCCAATGCCTAGACAACAAGTGTCCTTTGCAACTTGATTTAACCACAAAGATGTGTTAAAGAACATTCCTTTGACCCCTACCAAACATCTGCATTGATGATTCATGAGTTTGAGTGTAGGAACTAGTGAAAATGCCCACAAAATCCACTAAAATTGTGTGTTGGAGCTGCCACTTGACAAAAAAGTGGAGTTGCAAATAATGAATGAGGCGTGGGTGTCGTTATTTCCCCAAGAATCATGCCAAAAGTAATTAAAATTATCTCATTGGACCCCTACAATATGATATATGGGTAGTTGAAGGGGTGGTTGCATGTTAATGGCGTTACAGAGGGAATTGGTGTAGAAAAGGATGGGAATCATCGAAAGGGTGACCCTTAAGAACCAATTGAAGGTTCCACTGATCCTAAGAACCATCAAAACCACTCACTCTCTATCTTCCCTTCTATTCATTCTCTAGCCTTGCTTTTTGCTTTTTTGCTTTGGCTATCAGTATCTAGGTTTCCCTTGTAATTGTCTTTTCTTGTCAAGGGTTGGCTAGGAATTGAGAACTCATCAAAGGTTCCCATGGTTCTAAAATCCATGGGTAGCTTCGACGCTTCATTATTCTTTCCTTCCTAACTTCTCCAGCCTTATTTGCTTTCGCCTTCAATCCCTTACTTTACCTTTGTCGCCTTCACTACTTGTCGAGGGTTCTCCCAAAACCAAGAAGCATCGATGGTTCTGTTAGTTCCAAGAACCATGTCGAAGGCCAACACTTCATTCTTACCTTCTTCTTCAAGTGTCTTAGTTGTCGAGGCTTGGGTCTTCAATGGGAACTGGGAACTTTATCAAAGGTTCCCATGGTTTTGAGAACCATAGGAAGCTTCGACACTTCATCATTTTCCTTAGGTTCTTTTGTGTTTTCATTCTTTCCTTATACCTTGGCTCCTCCTATTTGCATGCCCCTCTGGCTTTTGGGCTTGGCTCTTGCCTTAGCGCTTGTAGAAGGTTGTTTGTCAAGGATTCCATAAGAATTGAGGACCGTCAAAGGTTTCCATGGTTCCAAGAACCACCCGAACTTCCAACATTATTTACCATTACCTTGCTTCCTTTGTTGGCACCATTATCTTAACTTTTCTCTTCTCAAAGGAGACAGCAGGAACAAGAACCTCATCAAAGGTTCCTATAACCATAGGAAGCTTTGACACTTCATTAAAATTGGCTAAGGCATGGGAACTCATGATTGAAGGAAGAGTGAGAACCAATAACCATTAAAGGGTCTGATGGTTCCGAGAACCATATCGGAGGCCAACAAGGTTCCAAGAACCAACCAAAGCTCCGACTTTCAATAGCAATTTCTTTCAAACTTGAAATGGAGATACCCATTTGGGCATTCTACAAGGCCAGAACTCTAGCAACCTTCACACTTAGCAAATTTCTTACTTTTCAACTTGGGTACTTAGGCTTGAAGAAGGGAATGAATACAATGACTAAAGGCACATCCTAAACATAACAAACCTATGTAGATTTTCTCAGATTGGTTATAAATGATGGGAAATGAAATGGGAGCAAAAAAAAGGCAAAGAGCAAACCATTAAAGCATTACAAGGCAAAGTGAGACACAATAAAATAGGGTGCCAATAGGCCCTCCAAGAGATGACAACTACAAATGGAAACCTGATCATAGCTGAACAAATCTTTTCCAAAATGTAAGAAAACATCTTGCGAGTCTAGTACAAGAGCTTTTAATGGAAGTTATCAGTCCTAAAAGAAGCTCTTGAACAACCATAAGCTCAGCAAATTATGCAATGAAACTAAACCAAAAATTCAGGCTGATTCCATGTCAATTAGATCAGAATTTTTGAAGGTGGATGAAACTAGACCTTTAGATCCTGCTGAAATTAAGAAAGATTTTCAGAAAATGATCATGGGATAAATTTTTAAAAAGGAGATTTCTGCCTTTGAGGCTATGAAAATTTTGAATACCATCGCCTCATCACTCATCAAATGTCATAAAAATCTACCCAAATTCCTCAAGCAGAGTGTACCCAAATTCCTCAAGCAGAGTGTAGAGAAGAATTATTCATAACACTTGGAGGATCCGCTTGACAAACATCATTCTTACCTGCAACAAGGTAATGACCCAAGTTGCCTGCCAATTCAGAATGTACAAATCAAAGTCTTCCTCAGTATCTTGTATGACCTGTCTAAGGTTTCTTTCTCGTTTACCTCTTTCTTCCCTTTAGTTCCTTTCATAGTTTTGATTTAAAAGTGCACAAAATCCCCAATCGTAAGAGGTAGCTACCCCTCTCAAATAACGAGAACTATTGTCCATCAAAAATAATGACTTTTCCAACTGATAGTGACATTTGTCATTGCCATTTGGGTGAGTCACACTGATATTAAAATATTACTATAGTGAGAGATGTTTACCAACACTAACCAATCCTTAAATGCAGCAAAAAGAAATAATGGCACACTCTCAACATAACAAAAGATTTTAATTTTATAAACCATTTCAAGAAAGAAAAAAACAGCAAAAATAGCACTTGTTATATTGATTCAACCATTTACAACACAATAAAATATTTCTCAATTGTGCTTAACCCTGCACTATGCACAATTATTTTTAGGCACATCAATATAGGAAAACGCTAAGTAATATTACAATACACAAAACCATAGGCTGAAAAAAATCACCTATAATGCCCAAAATATTTTCTCAAGCATGCACAAGCCCCCATACAATACAATGGGAAAACACACATCACTATTGAAAAATGCTAAGCACTATTAAAATACAAGCGGTACAAAACATAGGCTGAAAATAACCACTTCTACAGCCAAAATATTTTCTCAAGCACACACAAGCCCCCATATCACTAGCCAAGGCACAGCCCCAAGCCCCACTAGATGTGGTGGGCTGTCATGACACCTTTCCAAACATGTCATAAGGAGACTCTCAGCTTATTATTTTATTTACTGTAGACTAAAGGGACAATGCAAGAGAAACAATTTAATAATTTAATTTCAATTGTCCAAAACACAACTTTATGATATATTCATAAAAATAAAAAAAGCAACTTATGTTTTATTATTGAAAAAATTCTCTTTAAAAAAGGAACAAAAAGTGTTGCTAGGAATAAGGTCCAAAAGTAAAGTTAATAAAAAAGGCTTTCTAGACACACTTCAAAAATTAAGTTTTGGTGGGAGAAAGAGAAAAAGAAAGCAGTATCATAGTTTTCCTAAAAACCTATATAAAGAGAAGTTGAGCTTTGGAGAGGGTTGCCAATTTCATATTATCAAAACCAACCTCTCAAGATTGAACATTTTTCTTTTCTACCCTAAGACAAAAACCCTTTAGCAAAGAATGGATTCAAGGACAAAAACCTTCCTATTGATTTAAATAATTTCAATCAGTGATTACCATTGAGCTAAATAGTTGCAGAAAGTTTTCCAGCTTTAATTATTTTGGTTGTGTTGAATTTTCAAAATATATTACAGTTTGGTCTGATTTATCAAAATTTGTGTGCAGAGGTGTGGAGTTTCCAATTTTTGGTTTGTGAGAAGTTTCCATGCATTAAGTTTTCAAAGTATTTATTTTGTTGAGATCTCAGTGTTGAATCACTATTATTGTTGGCTTACCATGGCTGGCCGTACCATTTGATATTAATAAATATTAATGACTATGGTTCGCAAAGAGGTGCCGTATAGTATTGACTTTGAGGACTGCTGTACTTCAGTTTTTGCTGAGCACAGCATTTAAATAATACTTATTGTGTAGTGATAAAATTCACTATTCATCTCCAATTTCCCACACCTCTTGATAAGAGAGAACCTCCTTAGTTGTAGGAGAAAGGGTTGCAAAATACTTTAAGGGATATTAGTCACACCTATTCAAAATTACCATTTATAAATAATTAATAATCTAACGATTTATTGGATTATTAACTATTTAAATGATATATCCTTCATAATATGCTTTTTGAAGCATATAATATGCATAAGGTTTTATAGCCTTCTATTAGAACAATATATAAAATGTTATAAGGGTATGACCCCTATTAACATTATGTTCTAACAGAACTTCTGATTTTTATGCCTGGCTTGGAAGTCTGTCTCAATGGACAAAAGGAAAGGCAATACAACAAGAGAGAAAATTAGAAAAGAAGAAACACAAGGCACTAATGCAAGAGACAGAGGGCAAAGATTCCACAGATAAACTCAAAAAAAAAAAAAAGACAATAAGCTCAAAAGTCAATTTTGAAAGAAGGAAAATACCAAAAAAGTACAAGTCCAATCTGTGGAAAAGATGACAAAAGTTGGCAAGGGCAATTTTTTTTGCTACTGTGCTCACACGATATTACTGGTGTGTCTGACACAAGATTGACGTACTACACTCCGAAATGTAATTTGCATGGCATCTAGAATGGAATCCCCATTTCTCATTTCTAGCAAGCTTAAGCATCATGGTGATGATTTATAGAGTCTGGGACTCTATTGTTTGCATGTATAAAGAAAACGTGGAATGTCTGAACAGCATGTAAGAAAAACTAGCCTTGATGGGAAGGTGGATGACACAATACAGATTCCAGCCATCTAGTTTAAGTGCTAGAAGACAGAGCGGTTGAAATGAAAAAAATCTGAAAACTTCTCCTTGATGATGGATCACTGAGAGTGATCTGAAATGTCAATTGAAAAATATACACATTTAAAACCAAAAGCAAGCACACAACCTGAAAAATCTGTTGCTTCCCTGTGCCTTTGACCATCTTCTGCTCCACCAAGGACAAATTGGAGGAGTTCCATGGCCATAATAACAGGATGTAAACTCCACAAAAAAAATGGAGTGTAATGGTAAATTATCTTTTCTTGATATGCTTCTCTCAAATACAGCATATAGATGGCTATCTTGTCAAGTATTAAACCATATGGTAAAGCTACTCACACAGTATCATTTTGAACACTACATCACATCACCATCCAACCCAAACAGCACGAGTCCTACAAACCCTGGCAATTAGAGATTTCATATTTGGGATGATGAGTATCTTAAATATTAAATTACTCATTTGACAATGATTGTTAAGAACAGCCACAAGTGTAAGGATATTGTTAAAGCCTTTGAAAAAGCAAGGAGAATACATATGAAGCAACCAGTTACTGAAGATTCAGTAAAAATCCTTGCAGCTTTCCTTGCATACGTAGAGCGCATCTCCAAGAAGATATAAAAATTATGAAGAAAAACAGCATCAATGTAGCCTTGCTACAGTTCTACCTCATAAGAAACTCGGAAAGTTGATTAAAGTCTCTGAAGATAGATTAGAACCTACTCAGAGATGTGGAATTTATAGGATTAATAGATCATGTAGGGTGCCATGCATTGGTGAAACTGGTTGTTCCATCTATACAAGGTTTCAGAAAGCTTTTGCAAAGTATCCATATAAAAATAAAACACCATATCTATTTTGAAAGAGCTAAGCTCTAGTGGTTGAAAAACATTATTTCAGAAGGCACTTGAGCTAGGCAGTTGAGGACAGCATAAATATTTAAAATTTGAATAGGGATGAGGACTTCAGCTTAAGCCGCTCAGATTTTCATGGAGACCAATAATTAACATGCTAAGAAGACCCATTACCTTAGAAGAAGTGAGCCTTTAATAATTTTGAATTAGTAGTTAAAAACTTAAACCATTGGCTAATTCATTTGATTTTTTTATTTTTTTCTCCAAAGGTGGACCCTAAATTGCATCAATGTGCTTCACTAGAGTAAGCTATATAAAGAGCTCTAGTCCATAATCCACACGTATCTATTTCATTTTGATGATAGACCACAGAGTATGATCCAAATAATTGATTGAAGAAAATTTTTACTCAGTTAATTCCAAAAGCTTGGGTCATAATATACTGATAACGAATATGTCAGCTATGTTTCCTTCCTTACCTTCTCAAACAACAGAATAAGATTGTCTCTTGCAGTCCCAAAAGGTAGCTCGACCGCCAAACTCCGGAAATAACGATACAAAGCTAGCAGCTCATCTCCAACATAGGTTGCAAGCACAGCAAGCTGCACACACACAACCAGTTGGGAACCATTGGACTTTAACATGTTTACGTTGTCTCAATGGAATACTATATGACATAAGTATGAGAAAATACGAAGTGAAAATCATTTTTTTAAGCTTTTATGATTATCACAACCACTTCTAACTGAACAACAATAATCATGATGGCACAGAGCTACATCTCTAAGAGTGAGACAGCTCAAATTCCTGAGAGCTAGACTTAAATCTAATACACCAGGATTGCAACTGACCTGGTTATGAGGGTTTCCACTCGCTGGCCAGATAGAGACTGCTTTCAAGTAATAATCAGCAGCAACCAACCAATCATGGTTTTGACTATCCCCGTCTCCATGCAGTTCTTTATACCGTGCCAGGTCACCCAAATATATCAAGCATCGGTGGCATGACAACTGACATCTTTTCAGATCTGCAGCAGTCTTCTGATTATTCATACAAGGAACCTCCTCAGTAGAAAAGAAATCTTGAGGAAGCCCATACCTTGCTCTGAGCTTCGACATGAACTCATGGTAAAATCCTGTTGCTTCAGATAAAAAGCTCCTGAAACTCGCCAAAACCTTGTGAACAGGCTCATTCCTTGTAACATGTTTAGCTCCAGGCATAGGAATAGTTGGCCCAGATGTGGTAGCAGCCACACTTATCCTAATCCTGGTTCGAAATTCTTCAATTTGTTTGTAATGAAGCCTCCAAAGTGCTTGCTCTATTTCATGGCCTTCTGCATACTCATGGTCCTCCACAATAATATTTTCATAGATCTCTCGGATCTTTAACCGCAGATCACGAACATTAAGGCCTAATGAACCTTTCGACCCAATCAGAGAATGCAATTGCTTTTCTAGCTCTATAGCCTACAACACCAATATAATAGCATCTTATTAGCAATCCTAGGCTTAGTAGAGCTGATTATCAACAACAGAAATTGAGAAACAGCTTTCAATGTGAATCACATTTGCACTGTTACATTGTTTATTCCCCTACAACCAGATATAACAATAAAGTCCTGCTGGCATAGCTGTCATCCCAGCCAGAGATGAAACTAAACAAAACAACAAATAAGAAAAATTTCTACAGAAAAACTGAAAGGCAATTAGATGTTTCAGAATCTACCTGGTTAAATCGCTTTAACTCAAGGGATTGAGTGCCAGGTAATGCCTCACTTTCACTCGACATGGTCATCATGCATTCACAGCAATAATGGTTTTTATAGAGACGGCTGCAAAAGCACACAAAAAACCCATGAATCGTGTATTGAAAATATATTGGCCGAAATCCTCTTAAATTAAAAACTTGTTTGAGTATTTGAACATTAGATATGCGTTATCATAACAAAAAAAAATCTCAACCCTTAAACTACAGTGCTAGAATCCCTGAAAAGGGGGTGAGTCCTAAGAGAAAAAGTGGTGCTCATGACTCAATCAAATGGGTCCCACTTCTAGTGGGCTCCATAAAGCTCATTTCAACAGTGGTTAAAGCAGTACCCTAGCCTTGCAATCATGGGTCATATTCTATGTTGCTGTTCTGACAAATGAGTTGGTGTTTTCTCTATATTATATTATAAAAAGAGATTAACAATAGAGCTGAAGCAGTGGCATTGGTGCACGGTATCAAGATTTGCTTCCAAATGTGGTTTTGAACACCTTATTTTGGCAGGGGACTAGCAGGTTATCACAGGTTCTACAGCTAGAGATGGCTGCTGGTAGCTGCCCCAATTGATGCTACACAAAATCCTTAGGGAAGCACAGAACCTGGCCTTGGGTCTTTGATTCAATCACCTAGCAACATTGTTTTAACTATTGGGGAATGCAGTATCGATCCCATTGGTCATATTCTACATTGCTGCTCTGACAAATGAATTGGCGCTTTCTCTCTTCCATTATAAAATGAGACAAACAATAGAGCTGAAGAAGAAGGCATTGGTGCAGGGTATCAAGATTTGCTTCCAAATATGATGTTAAACCCTTACTTTGGCAGGTGGACTCACAGGTTATCATAAGTTCTACGGCTAGAGATGGCTGCTGGTAGCTGCCCTGATTGATGCCTAAACAAAATTAGAGAAGCACAGAATCCAGCCTTGGGTCTTTGATTCAATCACCTAGCAACATTTTTTAACTATTGGGGAAGGTAATAAATCAGCCAGTTGTGTTGCTAATCGGGGCATTGAGTCTTTTTGAATGTAGTATTGATGCTAAGGAATAGGATTGCCTAGAAGATTTGACCTTGCTTGATGATATGGGATTTAAAGCCTGACCTTATTTGTCTCCTCAACTGACAGGGAGGGCACTTGTTTTGGTTTGTGGTGTTTGATTTCCAATCCCTCACTCATGTAAGCTTTCATCCATGTTTGTTAAGCATGATGGAGGTGACCATGGGGTCAAGAACCATGGCACCTTCACTAGCTACATCACTTGGTCATCCTGGTTCAGAAAATAGTTGTGAAACTTCATTGATTGAGGTCAACATGGGGCTTCTCAAAGCATGGGTCGTAGAGCCAAGTGTCTGACAAAACACAGGGGAAGACATTGCTTCTTTTATAAAGAGTTTGATTCCTTTGGAGTTGAATTTGCCTCCTTCAGCTCACCTCACATCAATTCAGGGTGGGCAATCTCTAATGCCCACACCATTCACTACAAAGCAAAGCTATGGGTGCTTGAAAAAAGAAACATAAACCCTGTGGCAGGCACAAACTGAGACAACATTAGCAGAGTTGATGGTGCTGGATGATGGGTGGGAGTTGAAGGAGCTTTGGGTGAAGCATGTTCAGCTTGCAACAGGTGGTGGCTACTGTGACTCTGCAGATTGCTAAAGCTGTCTATGGATGACTAATTTCTCCATGCCGTTTGAGGATCAGTTTTTGTCTATGGTTTGATATCAATATTGGTGGTTCTTGGGTTTTGGTTCTGTTTTACCAAGCCTGTATGTGTCTGCAAGCAGATTGTGTAGCTGGCTTGGTTATGGTAGCTTAATTACTAATTCTTATATACTTTTCCATGAAGAGGCCATGAATGGCACTGTTTTTGCTGTTACCTCCTGTAACTATTAGCATTTAGTTTTGCTCCAGAGTAAAGGGCCTCTGTAGAACCCCCACTTATTTAAATTTGAAAAGACAAAACAGACGTCAATGCTAAAAAGGTTTCATTGGACAGCTTCTGTTCAAAATTCAATGCATTTTAATCCTTTACACAGTCAGGCACATTATTTTTGCAGATTATAGAAAGATTGGACTACAGAAATCCCTATCATGAATTTCAAATCACTGCATTACACCACAAAGAATGCATCCTATTAGAACGCATAGCATTTATACTTATTTCTGTGTTAATCCCAATTCCCACATTCTGCAATCCTAAAAGTCAAAACCTACGTACCAATTGATTCTTACTGAGGTTAAACACAAGACCATATCATCATAGCATAACCCAAACCTACGCTTATTTCTGTGTTAATCGCAATTCCCCCAGTCTGCAAAGCCAAAAGTCCAAACCCATGTATCATTTGATTCTTACCGTGGTTAAACACAAGACCATATCATCATAGCATAAACTATGCTTATTTCTGTGTTTATCCCAATGCCCACATAGTCTGCATCCTATTAATATGCATAGCACTTATGCTTATTTCTGTGTTAGTTAGTCTGAAATGCCAAAAGTTCAAACCTATGTATCATTTGATTCTTACCATGGTTAAACACAAGACCATATCATCAGTATCTCCATCTAGCTGCAAAAAATTGGATTTTGGATTTAATTAAAAATAGGAGCACCAGTAGAATTACAGGTGAGATGCATAAATCATTAAATTGACCAAATATTTTTCCATATTTGTAATAACTATTAAAAAAGTATGCAAACTCCCATCAAAACACAGGAAATTACAACATAGTGAATTTGATTCAATTCTCTATTACAATCAAAATAATTACTCAGTAAATGGAAAAAGAAATAAATTCAGCTTGTACACCTTGATTTAACAATAGGTCATAGATAGGGTTAACCATTAACTGAAGCAGCAGATAGTCTCCGCTAAAACACTTAATATGATATCTATACATCTGTGCACAGAATACATACCATAGCATAGTTTCTCAGAACTTAGGCATTTAAACCAAGATATATCCAAATATTATCGCTCAAATTATGTAACATTTCTTTAGAAAAGGAAAAATTATGCATCTAGATGAGTTATATAATTATATTAGATTTGAGCTGTACTAAAACAAATAAGTTATCAATTATAATTTGTCATGCATAACAACAAGCCACAACAGGTTTCCAAACAAAAAGAGCTTACTTTAACATGTATTATTCAGATCCTCAAACATTTAACAACCAAATTCTTCAAGAGGTTACTGCCCTGCATACTGCATGACATAAGGGAAAATTATCACAGCCAAGTATCTTATTGCAAATCACAGCCCACAGTTACTGTAAGTTTAACATAAAAGGTTTTAAAATCTTAAGGGAGTTCATTGAACTATCAAATATACTATAGTGCTATCTATTTCTTACATCAGGAAAAAATCTCAAGGCTGAATCTTGAAAAACAAATTCCAACCGTCACTGAAGACATAATTTAAAATAAAAAAGTTTGAATAATCTTGAGCCTTCCTAAGCTTGTGCCTCAACGGTGTGCCGTTGCAATGGTGACCACTACAACACAGGTTTGACCTGCTTTACCCACAAAGCAAGGAAGCAGGGGGATGATTCACACTGCTCGAGAGGATTACTGGCTTGCCCTGTGTGTTGTTTGAGAGCCAAAAATGGGACTAAAGAGCCAGCTCCAGGTCACTGAATCACTGGGCTATCACAATAAATTATAATAAAAAGGAATTTTGAGACTTAAAATGAACAATGGAAGAGTGTTATCTAGTTTCGTAGAGGATAAATAATCCAATATAAACACAAGCAACATTACCACTCCCAACAGTTCAGCAGGGCACAGTCTTGTGATAAAACAGAGCAATTTACATTATATCTCCAATGTTCAAGCCCCATCTGTGTCTTAAAGACTTAAAGTGAAGCTGTTCAAGCAAAGCACAGCTGTACTAGGCTGGGTGCAAACCCCATGACAATTTTGACAGAACAAAAACACCTCAGATGTGGCTTCCAAGCCGAAAGGTGCTCTAAGATTGATAATCCAGTGTATTGTGTTTAGTTGACAGCAGGAAACATGTACAATTCACCAATTATAAAGGTATAACCACTCAAAAGTTACTGATCACGAGCATGCCATCAATTATAAATTTTACTTTGGACTGCCTTTAGACGGTTCAACATCAGACATTCTGTAAAGATCATACCGGTGCAACTCAACATTATGCAAAGCAAACAAATAAAAGAGATATTAAAATTAGAATCTCTTAAACTTACTTTATAAGAGCTAAACAAGGAGAATTCAATTCAATCTTTATAATAAGTGATAGAAACACACTTCCAAGGCCAACTTCTCATACCACACATTACATAAATGCCTTAAATCTGTGCAATAACGGGCATCAAGAGCACAAACTCCTGAATTTACAAACAATTCTAGTAAAACGAACAGAAAGAAAATGAAAAAAGGAAAAAAAAAATAGAAGCAACCCAGAATTAATGGGTCAAAATGAACAGCTTCTGCAAACAAATAATTGTTTCACAAGAAGAAAATTCTCCAGCAGGCTTTGTTTTAAGGATAATAATGCAAATGTCAAGATGGTGATTGAGCCCAACCAAGAAAGTTTGGGTACAAGCCAAGGTGAATTTTGACAGATCAGAGAAAAAAAGATCGTTATTTATTCATGGCTGAGTCAGGCACAAACTACCCTATGAAACCCGTCTTGTAAAAGCTCCAAAGGAAATTTCTTTCCCTTTAACTTATTTCCTTACTTGAATTTTGCATTCCCGGATTTCGACCTGGTGGTTCGAGCTTAGCATAAACTAAACTTTGTCAATTCAAACCAGAAGCACAAACCTCAGACATTGCTTCGAAGCAAAAGGCTATTCGACGACTGATAGTGCATCCTCCAGTACATTAGATAACATGACAGATGAAAGAAATCATCAATTTACATACCAAAAAAAAATAGCAAGCATATACAGAATGCCAAGTTTACAGTATAATTGGGGCTAAACTAAAGGTGAAGTCAAAACCACATGATAAGATGAAAAAAATGTAAACCTCAACAGATCCATTACCTTAAACCAAAATGTACAGTCACAAAGTAACAGAACGGATTAACCCTAGGTTTTAATTAACATCAATTTCAGTAACACTGTCAAGAGTTCGAACTCCATGAGGCCAATTAATTCCACAAAGGCCATCTAGAATACAAGCTCAGAAGTCATCATTTCGAATCAGGTAGACTAATTCCCAGTGCAATTCAACACAAATTGCCATAATAATAATAATTTTCCCGACACAATGAAAAACAATAATAGTATTTTGCTATCCATTAAATCAGTTATCATGCCTTAAACAGAACAAACATAAAATACAGTACTGCTTCAGAGACAGATGACATTAAGCAGAAAATATAGAAGAAAACTTGCTTTGATCTTCTTCTTTTTACCTGAAAACAAATTCTTAAAACCCTGGCTATAAGTACCCCAAAAGAATTGATAAGGGTGTCATCATCTGAGCACCAACACTGTCAAATTATCAAGCTACAAGGCTAAATTGGATCATTTTATTAAAATTATTGACTGATTTCAAGGGTTTTTTTTAACGGAATCCGTGGTTTTTTATTACCTGTGCGGACTTCAAAGTTTTTGAAATACATAATAGGGTAAACAAATCAGAGAGAGAGGAAAGAGAGTTTTAGGGATTTCAGATGCTTTTTTAATTAAAAAATACATTGTTTTTTATATATTTCCAAGGAAAATGAATGTGTTCGACTCTCACGGAAGGAGTGTTGTGGTGGTTTGGATTGAAAGTGACTGAAATAAATAACGAAGCTAAATGGAAGTGAGGGCCGGGTGGAGTTGGGCGAAATCAATTTAGTGAATAGCGGAGAGATATATAGGAAATATATATATATATGTTTGTTGGTGGATTATAACATGATCATAATCATATATTTAAATCAAAAGTCGTCTTTCAATTAAGTAATTATATGTATAGGGATCATGTTTGTCAAAGTTGATGTCGTTTAAGGATCAAATTTGGTCTAAATGTGCCCCCTGAGGTTTGAACTTTGGTGGATGGTATAATCAAGGAACATACCATCATCTTCATCCATTTTACTCAATCAATTGAGATACAACCTTTTGACTTCGTCTTCCAATTAAGCAATTATATGTATAGGGATCATATGTTTGCCAAAGTTGTTTAAGGGTGAAATTTGGTCCAAATGTGCCTCCTGAGGTTTGAACTTTGGTGGATCGTATAGTCAAGGAACATACCATCATCCTCATCAATTGTACTCAATCAATTGAGATGCACCCTTTTGGCTTCGTTTTTCCTTTTATTTTCTTTTTAAATGATATTCACTCTTAGTATTTTGTTTTAAAAGTATAATTAGTTCAATTTATGGTTATTTTGTATATTAATTGTTTAAAATTTATATATTGTATTGTATTTGATCGTCTCTAAATTTAAATATTTTTAAATTCTTTATTATTCTTGATTGTGATGTTATTATTTGCAATTGTATTCATAGCATTCAAAAATATATATGTTGAGTTATACTTTCCTAGCTTATTTTTTTATGTTAATTTTACTCAAAGCTTAAATAGTCGTGAACAATTAAATTATACTTTGTTTTAAGAATCGACAGAATGAATATACAAGAGAAAATTGAGGAGTAAAAAACCACACCAAAACACCTATATGCACAACATAAACAATCATACACAACAAAAACTAAAAGCTTGAGAAACACTTCATACACACACCTATGTTAATACTACAGGTAGTCACCTATTAGAAAGGGTGACTTAGCCTTACATCTCAATGTTTCATATTTCTTAATTATTTGTGTTTATATTATTTTTCCCTCGCATGGGAAATAGAGCATCCCACCATGAAGTGGTATTAATGATCATGTGTCAATTATCTTGAGATGTGTGTAAGAAGTTGTAAGAGCATCGAATGTCATTATGATGTGCAAGAGGATCTCATGGCATTGTAAAGTGTGGAATTTACTTATAATGAATTATGTGATGCCTAAAAGCATGTAAGAGAGGGATTATATTAAAATCTTGGCAAGCATTATGATAAGTTATGACACGTACCATAAAGCATCTTTGCATAAATAATGAAGATAAAATAGGACAGCTAAGTTAGTGATCAATTATGGCAAGTTGTGACAATAGGATAATATGTAGGGGAATAATCCAAAAGTAGCCTAGAAGACCAAGAGTAAGGGAGGCATTGAAATTTGTGCCATGAGATTTGAGCATTACATCTCTTACATGTTCATACATGGTATTCCAAAACTAGTGGATGATTTCTTATTTGTGGTTCATTTATTTATTGGGTGCTTAGATTGGAGTATATCATAGTTTTTTTAGGCATTGTTATGCTCAGAATTGCTTCATAATTTAATATTAGTGATATTTCTATAAGGGTATGTGCTTGGAAATTGTATTATAGCATTTATTGTTGATAGTACAAACAATTCAAGAGCTTAGGAGTGCAGAGCTTTTTCCCAAAAATATTTTACCCACATATATCATCTCATTATGGTGAAATATTTTAAATCATATTTTTAGTGTATTTTCCTTTCATCAATTAGCATATGATGTGTTTTTACACCATTTCTTTCTTTCATCACCTAAATATTTTGCATTCCTTCTGAGGCTAAACTTCCAACTTTTTAAATATATTTGTGAGACACTTTCAAACCATAGCACAAGTCCCTAAAGGTTCCCATTATACCACACAATCCTAGACAAAACATCTTTATTGTAGGTATAAGTTGCAAGTTTACAACATATAGGACCATAATCATACATGTTATTTTTTTGTAGTAGAAGGACAAGACCATACTAGTCATACATGACACTTCTACGGTTAAAAGATGATACCATGATCATATAAAATACTTCTACAATCAAAAGATATGATTGTGATCATACAAAGAAGATTGTGTCAAAGAGAACAATACCTCACATGGTGGCTTTCAATTGACATAGAACTCAAAAATAAAAAATAAAACTAAAAGTCAAAACCCCAATTTCTCCTCATAAATTTCATTATCTACCAGAACTTTCTTGAAGTATCAAATCAAACTAAATCATTACAATCCCTTCTCTAAATTTAATTTTTAATCTAAATGTCATTCTCTCTACATATTATTTATTTTAAAATCTAAAACGTACTTATATTGTTTTAATCTAGATTCTAGACTTTTTCTTAATTAAAATATAATAATTAGTTAATTATTTAGTTTGTTTGTTTTTACGTTTTTACCTTTCTGTATTATGACAATAGAATTGATGGCAATTTGAAAACTATTTTTGGATTTTATTTTATTTTGAAAATATTTTTAAAAAGTATATAGTTAACTTTCTATTTGCAAAGATTAAAATATCTTGAATGGATTAACATAAGTTAATAAATTGTATGTAAGTATTAAAATATAATTAAGTTAAATTAATTAAAGTTGAAAAAATGGAATTAAATGTTATTTTAAAAATTAAATGTGAATCAATAAAGAATTACTTTTTAGAAATAAAGATGAGGGATATTTATTATTGTTACATAGAATTTAGTTATTTAGTAAAAAAATAAATATTTGTAATATAATGAATGTCTCAAGCTTTATGCAATCTCATAAATGTCTGAATTAAATCTAAGACCTTGGAGATTGAACTTAGACACCCCAAAAATTATCTAATGCACAACTGAGAGGAGGGAAGGGTGAATCAGTTGTAGCAAATTAAACCTTCAAAACCCTCAACAGTAATCAGATCCACATGCATTCATTAAACCTTTGTTATGTTAATGTGATTAAACATGAAATGTAGATAGCATAAACTAAAATAACAACACCATACACAAGAGAACAATAGATTTACGTGGAAAACTCAATGAGGGAAAAACCACAATGAGGATTACCTCACAATATAAGCAATTGTAAAACCGGTACCAAGGGCTCACTGCTATAATAGGACACACTGTCCAAAAAGACTCACAATCAGGGCTCACTGCCATAGAAAGAAATACAAAATGATAGAAGATAAATGTTACATGTAGAGAACAATTTCTCAATGCAACAAGGAATCCAACACAATGCTCCAACAATCTCACAGCCTTGCATGAAAGATTTCAGACACCATCAACTCACTGCCTTCAAGAATCCAAAAACTTAAAATTCACACTACTTTGCTCAAATTTGCATCACGCATGTCACTTGCATTAATCTTGCATCTATCTTGCTTCTCTCTTGCAACTCACAACACCATTACACTTATTTATATTAACCTCAACCTTGAAAACCTTCTCCAATGTCGGTAACTATCTGTTATAATTACAAATTCAAATTAGGTCGACACCTAAACATTCCCATGATGGATAGGAATGAAGGCAACCTACATAAATCCTTAACTAGCACCCAAATAGATCCCAACACACCTCAACACGCTTTTACAAGCCTCGCATGTAGTGCTAACACAAGGTCATCCAACACTCATGCTAAACACCATAATCATTAAGTGCATGCTTCCTTAAATCAATCTAAAACTTCCAAAAAAACATCACTTGAACACGATCTAGAATAATCCACGAGCTACTTAGGATTCATCAAACACTTCATCCAAACTCGCATCATACAAATACTTCAACTCAAAATAATTGGTAAACCTTATTCACACACTGACTTTGACTGAAACTTACTCTGTAGTGCACCAAATCAAGTGAAACCTTGAAATTTAAAAGATATAAGCATTATAAACAACTTCCTAGATCTACACAACCTGAAGCCAAATAGCAAAGAAATGCAGAGCAAATACATTTCTCCCAGGCCATAGAAAACATCATTGAAAGATCAGTTCACAAATTGGTGAAAATATCTCTCATTGTACAACAATCTAGAAACCCAAATTTTGAATACAGAAACCTATGACAACCATGAACAACATATCAGATCCGCACAGACATAGCCTCAACATAGAAGAAATGCATAGCACAATACTGGAGCACATTTTGAACACTTGCACAATACAATTTTCTTTGTTTATCATTTTTTCTCAAAAGCACTTGGAAACCAAGTACTAGAGACATCATCTCAACCCATTACTTCATTCCAACTCATCTCTAGACACTGCAACCAAAAGATAGAACCATGTATTCACCACACTTCCTCAATATCTCAACTATAGATGCACAACTTGCAACAACCTCTTTTCCTCTTTTTCTCAATTTTCTCAATATCCTCGACATGCAATAAACCTCCTTGACATAAATGACAACACCAGTTAATAGACTTCCTGTTGACATCAATGACAACACCTTCATACTTGCAACACAAAATTAACTTATAATTCACATGATCAATCTAGTAGACTATAACTTTCTGAAACTTACTTTGCTCCAATCTTTGATATTTGGCTATGCATAAGGTTGATTGTGTTTAAAATACCTTTGGGAAGTTTCCAAATCGCTAGGTTCAAGTTCTCCTAAGTCAACCCCCTTGATGAATCAATTTTATGATCTTGGGTGAATACTAAGAGATAGAATACATGAGCATGTAGATGGCTTATATGTAGATTATGATGTAAGGGACTCCTTTTATACTTGAAATCCAAATGTTCCTATAATGATAGTTACTTGGTAATAAAATAATTCTTAGATGCACCTTATTGTGTTTAATTACATAAATGAATATATTTGAATAACTAGACATGATAACATGTTACACAAACATGTACCGTGCCAACTCCCAATGTCTAGTAGAAATGAAAGGGAACTTGAAAATTTTAATTTTAAAATTTAAAATTTGAGCTCAATCATGAACCCCTTTGATGCAAGAGCATTCAAGCTCACAAGTAATCGTGCATCACCAAAAATATTTTGAGTCTTATTTTAGTTTGGTTTCTATTTTTGGTGCTTTTTAATGCTTTGTGGTTTTGTCTTCTTGCTTCTTAGGAGGTATTATGTATTAATGTGTCAATGTCTCAAATGGGAATTATACTTATAACTATGTTGTAGAGGGTCTATGGGTTGTTTTAGATTGTTTTCATGATGCTATAGGATAGTTTTCTATGTGTTTATAATTTGTTTCAGAATGGTTTTATTTGACTACTTCAAAAACTATTATAGATGGATTTAATGTTATTCTACTTCAAGATTATGCACGTTATTTTGCTATGGGATAATATATTACTCAACTATAGGAGATCTATGTAAGTTTAGCTTTAGGAGGTCAAAATTTAAGAATTTATTCCTTGGTATCAAGAGGTAGAAATAATTAAATTGTATTGGAGAAATTAAACTACTATTAACTTCTAGGTTACATTACATGAAATGATGAGAAAAGTGGAAAGAATTATAAAAGGAACTTGTAGCTTATAGAAAATAGAAGTGGTAAAATGACAAACTAGATGCAAAAGTGGAAATAACAAAAAATAAAGAACCTTGCACTAGAGGATGGAGCTTATTGTCTCAAAACTCTATTATAATGCACAGATGTTTGCATGATGCACTTTAGTCTTTCTTATGCATTGTTATCCCAGTCTCACATTGTTGTCTAGAAATTTTATAAAATTTAAAAAAATTATTGAATTTCAAACCCACCACCTACACAACAAGAAATAAGGACAAGAAGTAGAAAACTAGAGGAGACCATATGATGTAGAAATGAAATTAAACTAACTAGAACAAATAAAATAATAAAATGGCAAGAGAAAAGAAGAGGGAAAATGAAAACTGCATGTGGTTGTAGTATTCCAAACACCTATAGCTAAAGCAAGAAAAATGGTTGGAACTACTTGGGAACTTGACCATTCTAGGTCTTACAATCTTCACAAGTAGTCATATAGAAAATAAGAAAATGTGCATGTGCACTTAGCCTAAGTGCATCCAAGACCAAGAATAGTAAATTGAAATAAAACTATGAATATTAGGTACTAGGTCCACAAGGATCGAAAAATTACAGTATATGATATTGGATAAAGGATGTTGGTAGTAAATGAGATATTTGCTAAATAGAATAGAAAGAAAGATTATACTACTATTAAAATAAGAATGGAATCTTGATTAACAATGTTACCAACCAAGTGAAGAAAATATTGAGAACATGGATATGCTATTGTGATGCAACAATGATTTTTCTCAAGCAAGCCTTAACAATGCAGTATGCAGCCCAGAGAGAGGAGAGCAAGAGAGCAAGAGATAGGTTTCTTATTGTTGTTGATGGAGAGGAAGCAAGATCAAAGATATATTTTCGAAAGGATTCCTTGGAAGATGAAGGTTTAGTTTCAAATGTTGCAAGGCATTTTTTATGATAGGTAGTTGGGTGAGAAATCAACATTTTAAATTTTGGAAACTTGTGAGACACTAGTGTATAACCCAAACATCTGCATGTCACACTAATATTC
Source organism: Sequoia sempervirens (assembly GCA_007258455.2). Classification (NCBI taxonomy): domain Eukaryota; kingdom Viridiplantae; phylum Streptophyta; class Pinopsida; order Cupressales; family Cupressaceae; genus Sequoia; species Sequoia sempervirens. The sequence goes on along the minus strand of VDFB02292953.1, from coordinate 321,854 downwards.
TAGAGAAATCACTCATAATTTAACATGTAGTCTCAAGTTTATAAGGATAGTTGAAATATGATAAAGAAATTTGACAATTCAGTGAAAGAAAAGGCTAAGGTTGAGGCTAAAATGATCCTTACTATATGCCAAGGGAATGGATACTAAAACGGACCTGAAATAAATCATGAAATTACAAGGACATACAATTTTATACATTACATAAGCAAACAAATTATTTTTACTATTTATCAAATCATGATTATTGTTAACTTTTATATTTTGAATTCATCCACCAACTAGTGAGTTTGATTTTTCTTTTTATCGTTTTCTATATTTTCATTAACCAATCTACTCAATGTGGAGAGCTTTCCATTTCCTTTTCTTTTGGGCATTGCTTAATTGGTCTACACGGTTTCTTGGCCATGGGGATATCCATCTGATATCTAAGATTTCCTTTAAAATAGCATATATTCATTCTATATTCAGTGGCCATAACTTTTGTTGTGATTTGGTGGTCTAACTTTATTTTCCACAACTGACAAAGATACATTTCTCCATATTTCTTTCATACGTCAATAATTATTATTCTCATGGCATCTCTTAACTTGGTTGCATGGCATGGAATTTTTGCAGCAATTTATATTGCCTTGGATAATTTTTATTCATCCTAGAGATTGGTCCTGAGTTGGTAGGTGTTATACTTTTGACATGTTTAATTAGCCACTAATTTTCTCTGTGACCACGATTATCTAAACATTTTTTTAATAATTTCCAAGTTTTTTATTGGCAGCGATCAAAGTTTGCATAGATCAATTCTAGAGGCTTGCTATATTTTTTTATCATCACTTGTAAGGTGAAAAAGGCTTTTAGCACTTTCTTGGTCGAGAGCCATAGCATATATAAAGATTAATTTTGTTTTATAAGAGAGAGAAAGGACTTAGGAAAAGCAGGAATTTGTATGGTAAAATATAGGTTGAGTGAAAGGATAGAGGATATTGAGATTTGAGGGAGTAGGTAAGAGAGCACATAATACATCTTTGTTTAAGAGGAGAATTATATAGTATACATAAATATAATAAATTGAAGAAAGTGATAGTAATTTTATATAATAGAATATGATATGAGTTATAAATTTTATAGTTTGAATAGTTTATCATAATTAGAAAATGGTTGTTAATGAAGTCTTGTTATAAGTGAGTGAGAAAAGCTAACTATATGAAATGTTGTTGTAGCATAAATTATTAATGTAAGCAATAAATGATGAATTATAGGAAGTGATGAGTCTATTTATTAGTCCATTTCATAATATTTTTATGCATGTTTACAAACATTATCAGACAATCCTTTCAAACATATATTCTTATGCTATGCTATCTTTTTATACTTATAATACAGCTTAGACCTAAATTAGAGTAATGAAAATATAGTTATGATATAGTAGCATTGCATGATTTATATATGGATATGTATGAAATGTGATTAGAATTATGTGTTTAATCGTGGGGAAACTTATGAGGAAGCCCTTAGCAATCTAGAAAAGGTTTTAAAGAGATGTAAAAAACACAATTTGTCCCTCAGTGATGAGAAATGCTTTATGATGATGATTCAAGGAATTGTTTTAGGGCATTTCATATCCAATGCAGGGATCCAAGTTGATCCACATAAGATAGAGATCATTTCTACATTATCCATTCCATAGAGGAAAAGAGATGTTAGAAGATTCCTTGGCCATGCAGGCTATTATAGGAGGTTCATTAAAGACCTCAGTAATATTGTGGCACCATTGTTTGTTCTACTGACTAAAAACATAGAATTTGATTAGACATCAGAGTGCCAACATTCCTTTGAAGAACTGAAGAAATCCTTAATACAAGCACCTATTTTAAGGGGGCCAAATTGGACCTTACCCTTCCATATACACACAGATGCTTCAGATTTTGCTATTGGAGCAGTTTTGGGTCAGAAAGAAGGTAACAAATAATATGCTATTTACTACATTAGCAAGATTCTTTAGGGAGCATAGCTAAATTATATTGTTATAGAGAAGGAGATGCTAGCAGTAGTGTATTCCATCAATAAATTTAGCCCTTACATTACTGGTTATGCAGTTTTTTTCCACACATACCATACAACTATTAGATATTTAATGAACAAGCCTATAGTAGGGGTAGACTAGTCAAATGGCTACTCCTACAAGAGTTTGATATCACAATAGTGGACAAGTCTAGTAAGGCTAATGCAATAGCAAATTTTTTGTCAAGGTTGCCAACACAATCAGCAAAAGGGGTAGTAGATGAATCATTTCGAGATGACCATTTGTTTGCTCTTAATATACATATACCTTGGTATGCTAGCATTGCAAACTATTTAGTGATAGGGTAGATTCCACCACACTTTTCTCCAAGAGAAAATAGACAGCTAGTGCATAAGTGTTTTCCATATTCTTGGATATCTATTTACCTGTTCTACACTAGCCTAGACAATATCATGAGAAGTTGTATAAGGGAAGATAAAATATTTGATATCATGAAGGCTTGCCATGATGAACCATGTGGGGGTCACTTTGTAGAAAAAAGAACAACATTCAAAATCCTCATAATTATTACTACTGACCAACTTTACACAAGGATTTTATCAAATATACAAGGAGTTGTGATAGATGTCAAAGAATGGGTAAGCCAACAAGGAGTGATGAAATGCCATTACAACCATAGTTAACACTATCTCCCTTTCACAAATGGGGTCTAGACTTCATTGGACCAATTCACCTACTTCAAACAACAATGATTACATTTTGGTTTGCACTGATTATTTGACTAAGTGGGTGGAAGTGAAGGCATTATAGTTTGTCAGAGATGGAAATGTGGCTAAATTCTTGCATGAGCACATTTTTACTAGGTATGGAGTACCTAAGGAGATAGTGACTAATTGAGGTCCATAATTTACTCCAGAGCTCATTACCAAATTGGTTGAAGAATATGAAATCAAGCACAAAAATTCAACACCTCATCACCCTCAAGCCAATGGCCAATGGAGGTTACCAACAGAGAAACTAAGAGTATTCTAACCAAGACAGTGCAATTACATAGAAAATATTGGGTTGCTAGATTACCAAAAGTGGTATGGGCATATAGAACAACATGGAAAACAACAACTAGTTTCACACACTATGAGATAGTATATAGAAAAAAATAGTCCTCCCAATAGAGTTTGAGTACAAGACATTAAGAACAATGGAGTTGGACATGAATCTCACATTAGCTCAAAAGGAGAGGTTACACCACTTAAATGGGCTGGATGAAATCAGGATGGAGGAAATCCATCACACTAAGATAGTATAAAACTAGAGGACAAAGTGGCATGACCAATATATCAAGACAAATGAATTTAATGTAGGAAACTGGGCCTCATTGTATGATTCAAGATACAAGGATTTTAAAGGGAAACTCCAATCCAAGTGGTTGGGACCTTATGAGATCAACCAAGTCTTTCCTAATGGAGCAATTAAGTTGCAGACCATAGATACAGTAAGGTTCTCCCTCTTGGTTAATGGCCACATGTTTAAACTTTACAAAAAACCAGTAAAGAGAGATGAATTCATTCTTTCACTCACTCAGCAGTATGGTCCTACAAATGATTATAGTGATTCAGATACAAATATCATATCTAGAAATGATGAATCAACAACAACAGATGTACCGAGTTCTTTAGGTGAATCAGTGGTTGAGCTACATAGCTCTTCCCCTAAGCTCACTTAGTTCTAATTTTCTTATTCCACCTCACATGCACACACAACACAGTCACACTAATGTACATAATTTTTCAAGAGGGATCTATCTTATATATATAGTTGTTACCATTCAATAAGAGCCCTGTTGCAGTAGGGACTTGTAGCACAAAAGTTGTCACAATTCAAATGGGTCTTGATGTCGAAGGTACCCACAATGTTGCATATCATAAAATTTAAAAAATTGGTGCCACATTAGTTGCAATTCACACCTCATTTTCCTCACACATGTAGCATTAGTATTATCATAATAAGTACATGTAACATGCTTATCTTATTTCTCATTTTCAATTCAAATTTTAAGCATTCGAACTGTCACATCACTACCCATCATCCATCTATTCATTACATCTGTCACTTTATCATTCATTCACCTGCAACTACTTCTTGTCACATCAAATAATCCTGTGGATACATTTTATTCAGTTTCACATGTGCAACGTTTAGTTAATCACCTCCAATAGGTACACAAAGTACATTATCATAATTATCATGGATTTCTTAATGCTTTCATTGTGTATTTCCATATAAAATTAAGCATGCAATCTATTCATTACATATATTTCTATATTCTATAATAATACATTTGCCTATCATGAGTTGAAGTGAGGTCATTTCACACCTTAAGTTGGGGGAGTGTAATATATCAACAAGTTATTTTTTGTTTTTCACCACCTAAAACCAAATGCAAACAAACAGACATGACAAGAAAACCCTTTTTTGTCCTAAATTGCACCTACCTTTTGCTATTAATTTAAAATTGGCAATTCCCTAAATTTTGTGAATTTGAGCTAAGTCAAACTCAATTTTAAGCTGAATAAACTAATACAGAGGAGAAGGGGAAGTTGCAATTACAATACAGTTGTAGTGAGGATTGCATGTGAAGATAGTAGAGTAAGAGAAGGGTTTTGAGGGTGGTGAAGTTGAAATTAACCTGAATTTCTAAGGTTAGAACATTGAGCAGAGGTAAAGAGATTCACCAGTGGGAGGTGATGTTATTAGAAGAGAGCCATCAACGCATAAACATATATTAGAAGGTGCATTGGTATTGCCTATATTCACAAGGTTTGGTTGGTTGGATTACTTTCTAAAGTTGACAGAGTTTGGCAATGACATAACAAGGAGATTCATAGCTACATTGCAACATGATGAAGCCATGGTAAAAGGGTTGTCATTAGATGCATCAAAATGAGCAATCACACAAGTATCTGTTTTGCCTAGGACTAGAGCTAAATTTCCAATTTGAGCATATGCCATGGCTACAAAAGAAGAATTCTATAAGTGAGGAGAAAACTTGGATTCATCATCCCAAGGTACAAAAAGACTCTCTCTTCCATGGATTTGGGCCAATTGTGCTTCTTATGTTATTAGATGCCTTACTTGTGATGGTAGACAAAATCTTCTATACATTATACATTTCAAATTACTTAGTCATCTTGGCCATAATAGACTAGTAAATGTGCCCAATTACCTCTACAATATGCTAAAAAGGATGGCATCTAAATACCAGAGAAAATAGAGTGATACAACTTTATCAAATCATTGTTTAATAGCCATGTTAACAAAAAGGAGTTTGAGAATTCAATATCCACATATATCTTGGGAAGACTTTATGAATTTTCAAGATATTAATAGTCTACTTGAGGCACCTGCAATACTTGAAACCCTAGAACCACAAGCTGCACCTATAAGAGGAAGTTCTCTTGTTTCACCTATGGCTTCACCTACCCGTATCCAAGGTGAACTTGAGGAGTATAATGTGAAAAAATCATCACCTGCAACTTCTAGGCAACCTGTAGCAAAGATGACTCCATCCACCTCTAAGACACCAAAAATTAAGAAAAAGGGGGTAGCTCTTCTACACCTTCAAAGGTGCAAAAGAAAAAGAAAACACAATGTAGACACCTAAATTTGGCCACTTATGTTTGGTCAAATTTATCCTTTTTTCGTCTAAATATCCTCTTATTTGCATTAATTAAGTAATATTACTTTTATTTAATTAATACCTCTAAAGTCCTCCAAATCTCTAAGGTATTTAGTTAAATAATTAAATACCTTACCCCTTTATTCCTTTCCTCCAAGGAATTAAATAAATAATCTATTTATTTAATTCCCTTGATCTCTCATCTCCCATAATCTCCACTTAATCCTAATTCACCTCTTAATCCCATCATTAGGGATGTGCACATTCCTAATCCATGATTAGGATGTGTCACATCCTCCAACTTTTGCAAGTTGGCTCCTAATCCTCATTAGCTACATAACTTTCCTCTAATCATTGATTAGCTAGTCTAATCAACCCCTTAGTCAACTCTCCTCATATCCCAAGGAATTTTTAATTCCTTTTTGTCTTCCCAAGGTCCCTTTGAGGAATTTTTAATTCCTCTCTCATCTCCCAAGGAATATTAAATTTATCTTCTCTTTCCCAAGAAATATTAAATTCCTTTTATCATTCCTATGCACATTAAAAAATAATTTTTAATTCCTTTAGTCAACTCTTTGATCTCAACCCTTGATCTTTCTCCCTCTTTCAATCTCCACTGTCCATTCTATCTCCCTTAGCTAAATGGCTAACACTCAGCCATTTTTGAAACCCTAACCATCCTAACCATTTTCAAGCTTTCAACATATCAATCTCTCAAGCTCACACTACCATCTTGCATCCATAGCCAAATACTTGCAACCACAACCATCTTGGGACCAAAATCAAGAAAAATCAAGTCGTTATGTTGTCGAAATCATTCTAGGAGCACACACATCAAGCTATTAGTGAGGGAAAACAACTTCATCAAGCTCAAACAAGGTAAAAATTGGTTTATTTTCATTTTTAAGTTTGAGTTTCATCTTAAGCCCAATCTTGAGTGTTTTGATTGTTTTTAGTCTCTTGCTTGATTTTGTGCATTTTAGGTAGATTAAAAACACTGCACACACACAGAAAGAAACATCTGCTACACCTAGGCATTCAAGTCAGTTGAAAAAGCAAGGTGTTATGAGGGGGAGTGTGGAAAAACTAGAAGAAGAGACAAAGGGAAATGAACAACAGGAAGAGGATGTGATGTTGGTTGAAACATAATAAAAAATAAAGGGAAATACCTCTAGAAATGTGCATACACTTGCAAAGAGGAAGTGATATATATCCACCACTTTTGATTTAGACTCAGAGGATGTATTTATTTCCAAGAAAACAAGAAAGAAAACCCTAGATAGCTCTAATCATGAAGACTATGATTGTATAGGGGGGTGGTAATGAACATCTTTTAGAAACAAAGGAAATGTTTTAGAGGATAGAAATGTTAGAAAGGAACTTCATGAAGCTCTAGATAGAATTAAACAGCTAGAGGAACTAGTGCAGGGTTATGAGAAAAGAGACAAACAAAGGGAGACAAAGATACAAGAATTGGAGGAGAAGCTACAGACATATGGGCATGGTGCAAAATTGGACCTATTGGCACAACTGGCCATGATCAAAATAGGGGATAAAGAACTTACAATAGGAAATCAGAAACCTCCTACCATAAAAACACCAATTTACCACACAAATTTTTCTCTTGGGTATCAACTGTGGAAGGTCACTAATGAATTCTCATAGGAGAATGAAAAGTGGAGAAAGGAAAAAGAAACTCTAATTGCAGAGCACACTAAAGTGTTGGAGGGGAAGGACACTAAATTGAGTAAATTGGTAATTAAAATGGAAGAAATAAAAGATAAGGATGCCCAAATTATCAAGTGCAGACCCCCATCCAAAACATATGCCTTGTTTCTCCAAGAAAAATTCTTAAGTTTTCAATTTAGTAGGGTGATCAACAACAAACCAGTTTCCATGAGCAGCAAGCTTGAATTTCTCCATATTTTTACTAATGCTACCCTTGATTAACAAGACCAACTGTGTGAGTATTAACTACACAACTATGTGGTTTCAGAGGATGCACAATGGAATCCCTTAATGTTTATAGGGGTTTGCAGGTAAGAGCTTTAGCCTCCTATTTTAGATATGAACAATTTAGAAGTGAAATCATGGAGGAGTATGTAGAAAGAGAAAATTTAGTTGTACTTCCAGTGAGGAAAGAGTTCAAAGATCCTTATGAGATAATAGATAAGTGGTTACTACTCCTAAAACACAAGGGTGCAGAAGGAAAGATTATGAAAGGAAGGATATAGGACTACAATAAAATGCAGACACTAGCAGTTGGGTTAGTTCAAAATTGTTATAAATATGTACAGGAAATATGGAACAATTTATCCAAAGCTACAAAGGAAGGAACCTCATTCAGTATATAACTTCATATCTATGATTAAGAGTGTGTAGGTACATGAATATCGTCGTTTATCAAGCAACTAAATGGATACTATTGTGCAGTTTTTGCACACACGCCCCACTTGGAGTAGGGACCCTCTTTTCTGGCGTCTTTCGACCTTTGGTTTTATTGGACTTATCATTTTGAGGTCTTGATATGTCGGTCTTGCTAGCCTTGACCTTGTCTTGAGGCGTGAATTGATTAAAATTAAGTTTTGGGCAAAATCCGGGTTTTCACCCGACTCCGGGATTTTCCTGCTCCGGCAAATTTTCCCGAGCCCTGGCCCTTTGTTCGTTTCTGGCTGGATTCTCCGAATCCGGGTTTCTGCTTGATCCCGGGATTTTTCGGTTCTTGCAGATTTTCCCGGTCTGCACCAAAATCCTGAACTTCGTCATTTCCTCGGTTTCTGCATTTTCGCGAAATCTGCATTTCCGCGTATCTTGGAATTTTTTGAAATTCTGTCTCGGGCTCGGGTTTCCAGATTTGTCAGAAGTGTCTCGTCGCTCATTAATGCTTATGGTACCTTTGCTCAGGTGAGTATATGGGCTGATTTAGGGCATGTTAGGCATCATTCTGACTTCATTACTCACTTGTTTTTGCTTTGGCAATAAGAAATTTTCATTTGAGCTTAGAAGATTGATCTCAAGCGGCTTGTGAGTGGATTGCTGGGTGTCGGTGTTTGGATTTGCGTTGCTTGGGCGTGTGCGTTTTGTAGTTTGCTTCTCCAAAGTTTGAGTTTCATCTGCAGTGATCCATGGTAGGTTATCGTTGCCCTTTTCATTTGCTTGCGTGATGATTGAGTGTCTGGGTGCTGAATAATCATCATTTTGGGTCGGCGTTTGCTTGGTTACAATTTTATACTCATAGAGTTAGGGTTTGAATTTTTCCTTCACCTCCGCTATGCTCGTTTTGGTTTATCGATTGAATGTTGGAGGCATCTTTATGGCCTTGTCTGAATAGGGCTAAGTCCTAAGTGTGACATTCGCTGCACTTTGGGACGATTAGGGTTTCGGGTTATTTTGCCCAAATTAGCCGACTCCCAGTAGGGTCTTTGCGATTTCGTGATTTATATTCGACCCACCCTGCTCATACCTCCAAGAGATCCTTGTGTCTGTTGGTTAATCACCCAAATGATAATTTTCCTTGAAATCACAAGCTTACCTGGGCTTTATTGGCGGAGGTCTGGTTATTGGAATTAGGGCATCGCCATTTCACCATAAGGACTTGTCCTTTGAAAGCTTTTGGAAGTTGAAATCCTTTGCATTCTGAATTTTATTAGCTATCATCGATTTCTGGACCATGGGAATCCAAATGGAGAAGTTTACATGATTATTTAGTTGCCAGTTTGCGGGTTGTCCTTTGTCGGGTTCCCGTGGTGTCCGCGGAATTTCTGCACACCCGGACTTTCCCGGTTTAGGATATTTCCGTGGACTGGAGTAATTTCTGAAATGCTTCTACCTGTCCGCGAAAATCCGTACCATCCAGATTTTTCCAATTTTTTCTGTCTGACCTTATCCTTGTTGATTTTTCGAAGATAGGATTGCTGGAACAAATGCTAAATGCTTATTTCTTGTTGTTAATGAACAAATTGCATGATAATCTGATGGTTTTTGGTTGAACTAACGATTTATTGGACAAATGGTGCTTTGGCAGTGAGAATCCGTCTGGGTCGGATTTCTCCGAAATTCCGCACCGACTGGATTTTCCCGGTTTACGATATTTTCCCAGATTGCCTGATTTCTCTGGATCTTCAAGGATTATCAATTTGCGATGGATTTTAATTGTTTTATATGATTTAGGCTAACCTTTGGATTGGAATAAGAACAGTAATTGAATACTAATGATGTCTTTTGTGAATACAGGCCGAATCAAGCAAAGCTACCGCTGGAAAGTCTAAGGGTGGCATGGAGGGGTCATCTATTTCTGAGGCAGAACGACTAAGGTTAGACGTCAAGAGTCAGCTTCTTGAGAGCAGGATATCCTCCATATGGTCTGAAGTGTCTGATACTAATGTGGGAGCTTGGAGTTATAAGGAGTTCAAACAAAGGACAGCTGAGAAGGATCTGTTAGCCCTAAGGAATGGCATGATGAGATCCAGACTTGTCCATGTGGCTGGGTTTCCTCCGGCAATCCAATGTTATGAGCTAATTCTGGAGTGTGCTAGGCAATATGACTTCGACACACAAAGGGTTGTTAGCACAGAGGGGAGGGTCTTGGCAAACTTCAGTCCTGCTTCCATTGCTCAAGCCTTCGACATGCCTGATCTACCCTCAGTATGTGCTCTAAACATTGACACAGCCAAAACATATTATGAGAAGGATCCCAACAAAGCCCAACAAATAATCAACTCTTGGTTGGAGAAGCCAAAGTCCCATTATTCTAAACTACCCAAGCAGTTGCACAGAGTTAAGTTCAGGTTGGATGTTTATGATGCCATAACATTTTTGAGTAGAGTAGCTGGTTTGAAGACTGTCGGAGTACTAGAGAGTTGGGTGGTCCATGTGATCACCAGGATTGAACAGGGAACTAACTATCACTGGGCAGGGCTCATTAGTGCTGAAATTGATAAACAGTTAAGAAACGTCTTGGAGGCTAAGAGGTTCACTATGTCCTCTTATGTTATGTATGTGTTAGCCCGGTTCTATCCATACAAGGGTCTAAATCCGCAGGGGACACTTGGACAAGATATAGTCTATGAGGTTTACTCGGAGCTACATTTAGGACACAAGGATTATAGAAGGGCTAATGATGCATTCACAATGCATATTACCCGGATGTTATAGAATGTTGAGCATATGAGGCTGTCGGATGGAGCCAAAGGTTTGATAAAGAACTACGGAGCCTGGTTCATTCAATTTCCCACATTCACTTACATAAGGGTTGATGGATGCCCCGTCGCTCCTTACAGGTTACCTCGGTATCCTACTGATCACATTGTTCTGTTGGAGATTGTGAGGCAGATTTGTGAGTTTGATGCTATTGTGAAGAGAGAGAAGCATAAGACTGGCTTCGGAGGAGACTTCCCTCTCGAGATTGGTGTGGCAAAAATGTGCCCTTCCATCCAATCAGCCCACACTACAGGAGAGGAGTTGGCAGCATATGGTTTCTCCTTCCATTCCAAGAGGATGAACTTCGACATCACGAGAGAAGCACAGAAGAAGGCTACCAGGGAGTACAGGCATAAAGATGACCTAGAGGATTATTGGGGCAACATCAAGGATGACCTCGAGGCGAGAAAGAAGAGGTATTCCAGACTCCCTGTCGATGCAATCAGGCAATATAATGTCAAGTTGATCCCGGATCAACTGGAGGATGATGGAAACTTGGTTCAGGACCATGCTTATGAGGTGGTGAAGGACAGGTCAGTCGGGGATATTAATTGGGATGAAGGAGAGGTCACGGAGTTGGAAGACCTAATGGCCCCGGTCATGAAATTTACCTCCTCTTGGTTGAAACATAAAATTTGGGAGTTGGAAAGTGAGAAGGTAACTTGTACCTTTGATTTGATGGGGAATCTCAATCCTATGTCCTCTTCTGAGGAATCCGGGGAGGATGATCCCAAAGGGAAAGCTGCAAAGACCTCACCGTTCAAGATAAAAATCAGAGGACCCAAGGAAGGTGGGCTTGAAGCAAAAAGGAAGCCAAAAGGAAAAAGGAGATGGCAGACTTTGAAGCTTAGTAGGTCATTTGATGAGGAAGAGTTGGAAAAAGCATAAGAGAAAGATGTTCCTCCACCTCCGAAGAAGACAAGAACAACAAGGACTGCAAAGAAGAAGGGTCAGGGTGCCTCAGAGGATGAGCCTCCTATTGTCGATGTGGAGAGTTCAGGAGGGGAGAAAGTAAAAGTTTACACAAGGAGATCCAAGACTCCCTCTCCAAAGGACACTGTGCCAAAGGCAGATCCTCCACCAAAATCACCAACCACAGAACCATCTAAGGCTGCTTTTCCTCCACCAAGTGCACTTGAACAGGAAATTTTGGAGAAGCATGAAACTAGCGGAGAGGTAGAGCCATTCGAGGAAGGGACACTCTTTGGTGAGGCAGCTGAGCTCAAAGCAGAGGAGGTTGAGAAGCATCCTTCCCCTCTAGTGATGTATGAAGACTCTCTAGAGAATGGAAGAGGTAACGGATCTCCTGAGCAGAAAGAAGACATCCCTGTTGGAACCCCATCACCAGTGCAGGAGGTGGAGCTTGAAGAAATTGATCAAAGTGAGCAGCTCCCTGAGAAAGAAGAAGACAAAATAACTGTAGAAGAAGGAGAGAAAGCAACAGAACAGCCAGAGGAGGCCAGAACAGAAGAAATCCGGGTAGAACTTGCAGCTCCGGAATGGCTTGAAAAGGAGCTTGCAAGAAAGAAACAGGTGGTTGTCGAGGATACTCCCTTAGACTGGGATGAAATGCTGTCAAAGATCGGTAAAGGAAAGAAAAAGAAGACAGCCAGGGTAATCTCGAGGGTGGAAAGAGATGAAACAAACAACTGGGTTATCCATATTGCCACCCCTGCCACGGACAAAACAAGAGAGGATGTCACCAGTCGGGATTATAATGTGCAAACCATCAACCTTGGACCAGCATCTATGGAGCAAGACATTGAGGAGTATGAAGGGTCCAGTGCTGTTATCATCGGCAGATTGAGAAAGGAAACCCAGACCAAGCAGGAGTTGAAGGAAGAAAATGAGAAGTTAAGGAAATGCTTGGAGGAGGTAATGAAACCCTTGCAATCCCTCCATCCTTCTTCTTCTGCCACTTCCAGCTTTCTGCCCAAAGAAACAATCTCCAGAATTGAGAAGATGAAAGCCTCAGCTCAAGCTGCGATAGATTGGCTGATGGGTGTACAAGCGAAGGGAGATGATACCATCAAGGACATCCTTTCAGTTGGGAAGGATGCAATCCGGGCCAAGGAGCTGTTGGAGCATGTGCTGTCTCAGGACAAGGAGGACATGGATCTCTTGCTACAGAAATCAAGGGTTATCATGGGGCATGGTAAAGAACAACTGGCTATAGATGGAATCCTTCCTTCCTCCAGATTGGATGAACCCTGGGAATGGTTCGAAGATCTGCAGATTAGGCAGAAGGCCATAAAGAAGATCCAGAAGTGGAAGAAACAGATTGATGGGGATCTCACTACAGTATATGATGGATGCATTGCATTCTTCGAAGTGATGACCGGCAGGAGGAAGATTGCTCCAAAGTATCTGAGTCTTGAGCAGCTAAGGGAATGGTGGCATGAGGTTTATGCCCCAGATGCAGAAGGAGTTATAACTGGCCACCAACTTGATGATGCAGCGACATATCTGGCAGTGATGGATAGATATCTGTCCAGTAAGGAGGATTGGAGTAAGACTGTTGAGCAGTCAAAGGAGGAGATTGGCTCCATTAAATGCAGACTTAGGGTACTACCTATGCCACCTGTCACTGAACTGGATGGAGCATTCTTAAGGGTCCAGGGATCATCAGCTCGGGGAGAGGATAAGGGAAGTGGCAGTTAATGCTTATGTCGAGATTTGTGCTTCCCTATTATTATAGGGCATGCATTGGATGGGGCTGCATTGAGGACTATGTCAAAGCTGACCTGGATGATGGCATTTAATGTGTGCCTTAGTTTGTTTCTTCCTTGGCCGACTTGTTTTGGAAAATTTATTTATCTTGTAAAATGTTTGGCTGGGCCGACATACCTTGGGATTTGCTATAAAAGGCATTCTTGCCTCATTGTAAGGGGTTAGATATTAGACATTAGAAATTGAGAAGAGACAATAGAGTTAGAGCATTTTGTGAGTTTATTGAAGCAAATATTGTAATCAGAATGGTGGAATTGGTGCAGTATGTTGATGATTTACTACAATTGAGGATATTGTGGTTTTCTGGTGGAATCTCTTGTGTTATCTTATCTCGCATGGTTCCTTTTGTTCTATCTTTCAAATTGCTTGAAGATTTAGGGTTTAGTCTTCATAAATTAAATAGTTGTAGTTTGATGAATGATGTTTATGATTTTATATTTGGAATGTTTGTAGTAATCTCTGGTCTATACTCCCAGCAACTATCTGATTGTAGTAGGCTGGTGAAGTCAACCTGGACCATATATTCAATGTGCTTAAGTTCGATTGTAGATGCAAATCTATGATTTGAAAATCCAAATACCTTAGAAGATTGCACTGTTCTTGTGATATTGCATTGTGGGTTGATCAAGGATTGGTTATTTGAGATTGGTCCATTCCAGATATCTGTCATTTATATTGTTCATTCTAGGAATAATTTGGATTTTATCATATTCCTGCACCCTTATCTTTTGCTATTTCTTTATTATCTGGTTAGATTTAGGATTAAAAGATCATTATATTGCAAAATCTGATAAGTTGGAAGATACAGTTTGCTTGTAGTAAGGTCCCTTTGTGATTACCAGCATTTCACATAATTATCTGAGTTGTTTATGCATTGTCATGACCTGACACCCGAGAGACCTTGGGGTGATTTTCAATAATTTATTGGTGAGGATTACCTTTCAAGAGAGATAGAATATTGCATTCTGTCTGAGTTGTTGCTGTGCAGAAAACACCATCAACAGATACCACTCACATTCTAACTGCCTATGCTCCTTTATCCAGTTCCACATTGGACAGGAGATAAGATGAAGGAATGTGAGGAGGTTGAGCTTACCAGGATGAAGAGACTTGCAGCTTACAAAGGATTCTACCTGAAGTAGACCAAGGGAGTAGATACTGTCATGGACCTTAGGGAGATTACACTGCATTACAATTTGTACCCCTAATGCATTTTGCTTGAGGGAAAGCAAAAGGATAGTTGGGGGGGGGCTGATGAGTCCATTTCTTGATATTTTTATGCATGTTTACAGACATTATTAGACAATCCTTTTAGACATATTCCTATGATATGCTATCTTTTTATACTTATTATACATCCTTGGACCTGAATTAGAGTAATGGAAATATAGTTATGATAAAATATCATTGCATGATTTATATGTGGATATGTATGAAATGTGATTGGAATTTTGTGTTTAATCATGGTAGTTAGCTTTGTGTATGTGTTTTGTGGATTAACCTCTTGTAGCCCAAGAAGACATTATAGCCCGCAACCAAAGGAGGTCTTGGACATTGAAATAGGGGAAGTGCCTGAACAAATTGAGTGTAATAACTATTGTGTGGAGACACCTGATGGAGTTAGTTGTGCATCATTATGACAATTAATAAGGCGCTAAAGAAGAAGAATTATTTTATTGATAGGATTTTGGATAACTGATTATGTGTTCCACGTTGCAGATCTATTTTGCAGAGCTTTAATCCCATTTGAACTCTTGTTTCTTTTTAGTTGTAGTTTTAATAATTGAAATCTTAATTACACACTTTGATATATAGGGATTTGTAGTTAATAATTTCAATTTAGAGTTGTATTTAGAATAAACTCCCTCATGCCTATGTATAGCCGGTGGTTGAGTCTTTAGTATAGTTAGTTGGTTAATCTCATACAGATGGAATTGTTATCAATTACTTAGTTTTTAGTTGTAATCTACACACAAGTTGATTGTTCAGAATTGGTTTTCCTAAATACAATCTTTGAGAAATATTTTATGTGATCTTTTGGAATGCATAATGAATGAAGTTCAAGTCGATATGGTTGCATAGAATTTGAAGATTTAGATTTGGTTTTAGTTTAAGTGAAGACAACCACTCGAGCAAGCCACTCTAGGTAACTGTTCTTCACTACATTTATAGTTGTTTTATTTCTACGTGGTAGTTATTTCTGTCAGTAATTACTTCATAAATTGCATGGAAGTTAAAATAGATTCTCATATTATGATTATCAATGATGATTGTTCATGTGCATGAATTCATTCAATTGACTTGTAGTACTCTAAAGGATAGATTAGGTTCAATTATCAGTTTTGAGTTAGTTTCAATAATTATCTATTAGCAATAGTTCAGCTATAGATTATGTTGTAGGTACCCGTAGCCGTTAGCACAAGTTTACTTCTTTCGCTATTATGCATTTTTGTGATTTTCCAACAAGTAGAATACCTTTAATATGATAACCTAGGTAATCTTAGGTCTTTGAAAGCACATATAGTGTCAGTTCCATCACAAGTTTACAAGCCTTGGTTGACAATTTAATGAAGTCTTTGCAATGTTGAGTGGACTGTTCAGCTAGGTCATTCCTCTGAATTGTGTGATTTCCACCAAGTTTACAAGACACTAGTTTATAATCTACATGAAGTAATAAACTATTGAGTTTTTTTTTTAAAGATTTTGTGTTGTGCATATACGTGCTTGAGTGTTTAAGGCTACAAGGATTGACTACCCTTAAGTGAGTGTTTGATCCCCAACTGCACCAAGTGTTATCAAAGCTAGAAATCTCATTGGTTTGTATGATGAAAAGATAATGTTAAGTTGTTAGAGTAGGTAAGCTTATTGAATATGTTGAGGAGAATCCATGAAGTGATTTGGATAAAGATTTAAGGTTGGAAGTTTTCTCAGAAGACTCTAGAAGATTTGATATAGATATAGAAGCCTTACAACTATAAAAAAAATTGGGCTTTAAGAAAGTTTATTGCAAGAAAGGAAGTCGTGTAATTTCAGAGGGCTTTACGCTCTAGGAAATGAAATGTCATAGGTGAGAGAGGAGGCATATAACTACAAAGAGATTGTGGAGGAGGAATGGGTGCATGAGAGATAGGTTTTTGCTAAAAGATTATTAAAATTTGTTGTAGGTAGAGTCATGTAACTACAAAGGGGTTTATGTTATAGTAAGTTTATGGCAAGTAGATTCTTATGACTTCAGGAAGAATCTTGGGTTAATCTCTAGAATTTGTAGGTTGTATGTGTATAATAAATGTCTTCAAGAAAGAGGATGAGGATAGTCATGAAGAGATTAATAAAGTTTGTGTTTATGGAGTAGTGAATGAGGAATCATGTGGATAATATTCTTAAAGAGTTGGAATAAATCCAATCAATATTAAATGCATTTGAGACCATGTAGTTCAAAGAAGTTGTAGATAAGAGTAAATATGATGAAGAGGATAAAGAAAGTGGCATGACATGGAGGATGAATAAGATCATGAGTGGGATGAAGGAGAGTTAGAATAATACTACTTATAAGAAGGAGAATATTTGAGTGAATATCATGAAATAGGAGTCTATAGAGAATGAAAAGCTCTTGGAAGAGGATAGAGGGTGGAGAAATGAGGAAGAATTATGTTTTAGACTTGTGGTATAGGTTACAAGGAAAGAGAAACATGTGGGAGCAACCCATAAACATATAAATGAAGTGAGAAGAAATAAAGACAAGAGAAGATTAAATAGACAAGAAAATAATATGTATTGGGGAAGAAACCATGACCACTTAGACCATAGATTTGATAAAAATATTTTTGAGGAATCTGAGATAATGGAATGTAAACTTTTAGTTAAAAATGGTGGAAATGAAGAAAGTGATTTAATGTCACAAGTTGCAATAACAAAAAGAGAGTGATTTGAATTATGTCAAGTAAATAGAACAAAAGAAGAGGGAAAGGGACTTACTTTAAAATCAACTATTGAGGTTGAAAAGGTTACAAGTATGGAAGGAAAAGTTACAAAAATTACACCTAAGAATATTGTTGATGAGAAGATAGAAAAGGAGGGAAAAAATAAGGGAAAGGCTAAAATCCCTAATTTTATTTAATATTATTTTGTTTATCCAAGAAGTGAGGAAGAAGTAGATTTGGAGGTCGAGGTGATGGTATTCGAAGGCATTGTATTTGATAAGATTGGTGAAGATGAGGAGAATAGTCTATTGGAGAAAGAGACATGAGAAAAATAAATAGATTACTAGAATGATATTTGTCAAATGAACTTGAGGGGTTTATCAAGGAGATGCAAGTTATTGCTTAAAAGGGGGGAGACAAAGAGGATTTTATGGAAATGTATTTGATTTCCATCATATTAGTTATGATGTTTTCTATGTAGGTAAAGAAGGAGATGAAGTAGAGAGCTATCTAAATGACACTAAAGAAGAGATCATCATGGAATTGGATGAAGAAGAGAAGAAAGAGGTTGTGATAGTAGCATGTCTTTCAAAATGTAGGAAATAATTGGTGAAAGAGAATGAGGATGTGGAAGTGGATTTCTTGTGTATTGGAGTTGATGTAGAAATAAGAGGAGAAGAAGTTGTAGCAAAGGTTAGTAAAGAAAAGAAATTTGTAGAAGTGGAGAAGAGTGTGGTTGTAGTAGTGGGTGGTCCTTTGGAGAACACGGTATTGATGGATGTGATGCAACTAAGTGCAAAATAGAAGGATAAGGAGAGAAGATGAGGATGAAGAAATAGTTAGTATAAAAGAAAGAGAAAAAGAGGTAGTGATGATTTTTTTATTTCCTTAAAAATAATATTGAATCATATAAAATTAAAATTGTGAGATTAGAAGAAGAAGAAGAGTATGGTGAAAGAATGATGGGAATTTTTATTTTTATATTGCAAATAGTGATGATTTTTCTATAGGATAAATGGGTGAAGAGGAAAATAGTTGATTATGGAGTTGTTCTGATTTTAATATTGTATGTTGTAATGATTTGAGTGTAGGTGTAGCAATAATAGGAGAATAGAGAAAAAAATGGTGGAGGTTGATGTTAGGATAAATTCCACAAGAGAAGAGAAGGAAGGAAAAGATATTTGGTGGACAAGGATGGACAATAATGTATTAAATTCTTCAAAATTTGAAAGGCAAGAGAGAAGATTTTGGTTTTGGTGGATAGTTAGTGGTGGATTGAAACTTGTGAGAGGAAGAATAAAGTGGAGAATATTTTGGAGGAAGAGGTTAGACTATGGTGGATGAAGGTTCATAAGTGAAAGAAATATTTATGAACAATTTTGAAAAAGAAGGATAGGATTTGTCCAAGCTAAATATTAAAAAAGGTGAAGAAATAAAATTTCCAGGTTACCTACAACAACATTAGAGTATGATGCAGATTGTCTACTTTCTGGAAGGGTGGATTAACCACTCAACTCCATTTTTTTATCCATGCTCATAAAATTCTTATTTGGCATGTTAGATGCAAAAATATATGGGCTCGCAAGAAAATCACTGAGTTGGTGGATGAGGAACCCTCAACAGAGACCTTGGACAACCCACCTTTGGAGCCTAAGTCATCAAGTCAACCAAACTAATTCAAGTCCAAAGCCTCCATTCCTTGAACCACTAGCTGTTCAAAAACATCTGAAGCGAGTTGAAACTAGCCTATTAGAACAACTTTAGGATGTTTGTATAAAGATACCCTCATCAAAGCCATCAAGGAAATTCCTATTTACACTAAAAAAATGAGATAAATTTGTCTTAAAAAGCCAAGGAGAAAGAGAAAAGACCCTCAAATTGCGTGTCTTACGAAAACTTGTTGACATTATGTTGGGAAACATAACTATCGCTAAGTATATAGATCCTGGAAGTCTAGTGGTAGATGTTAACATAAATGCCACTCCCATAAAAAACACTATGATTGACTTGGGGGCAACTATTAATGTGATGACTAAGGAAACAATGCAACTATTGTAGTTAATAAATCTTAGACCTACACTCACTATTCTACAGTTGGTAGATAGGTTAACAGTAAAACCTGAGGGTATCATTGAGGACTTGGTCATAGCATTGGATTCATGGGAGTACCCTACAAATTTAATGGTATTATAACTAAAGGCTAACCTTGCAAACTATCCCCTTATTCTAGGAAGACCATGGTTAGCAACAAATGATGCATTTATAAGTTGTAGGTTTGAAAACATGACTATCTTAAATAGAACTATTAGAACTATGACCAAGAAGTTGGTCCTTTATCCACCAACCCAACCTCATGTAGATTTTAAGTAGACCATTTGGACCACCCTAGATGAGGAAGACTAGTATTCCCAACAAAATCTCATGAATATTGAATGCAACCCCTTGTTGAGAAACCAAGATGAGGATGATTAAATAGCACACATTATGCAAAATAAGTGCGGTAGGAATCTGCATCAACATGACTGTCTATCATGTCTGCAGGATCCTCTGCAAAATATTATACCTTCTAATTCATTAGAATCAATATCCTAAATTTTCCATTCTTTATTGCCACAACAATGTGTCCCCTACATAGTAGGACTTGACCTTTCATCTATACAATCAACATCCAAGACTTTATAAATCATGCTAGGTAGAATTCTAAATGTTAGTAGTGAATTAACTATTGAACAACAAACTTCCCTAATCACTGTGCTGAAGACACACACAACAACCTTTGCATGGGATTACCATGACATGAAGGGGATTGATCCAAACCTATGCATGCATATGATATAGATTAATGATGGTTTTAAACCCATCAGACAACCCCAGAGGAGAATGAACCTTGCAATAAGAGACATAGTCAAAACTAAATTATAAAAATTGCTCGATGTAGGTTTCATTTACCCTATTTCTAACAGTCAATGGGTGTCACCTCTAGTTATTTTCCCAAAGAAAGGAGGGAAATGGAGAGTGTGTGTGGATTATAGAGAATTAAATACAACCACTAGAAAAGACCACTTTCCACTACCTTTCATTGATCAAGTGCTTGACTCCCTAGCAGGTAAAAAGTATTCCTTTCTAAACAGATTCACTGGTTACAACTAGATTAGAATAGCTCTAAAGGATCAAGATAAAACCACCTTCACATTCCCTTGGGGCACATATGCTTATTATGTTCTTCCCTTTGGACTATGTAATGCTCCAACCACTTTCTAATGGGTAGTGCTAAGTATTTTCTCAGATTTTGCATATGAATCCATGGAAATCTACATGGATGATTTCACAACCTATGGAGAAACATATGATTAAGCACTTAATAACCTAGAGAAGGTCTTAAAGAGGTGTCAAGAACATAATCTATCCCTAAGTCATGATAAATGTTTCATGATGGCCAATGGGATTGTGCTGGGATATTTTGTATCAAGTCAAGGGATTCAAGTGGATCCAAATAAAATTGAGGTAATTTCAACATTCCCTATACCATAAAACAAAGAGATGTAATAATTTTTCTAGGACATGCAAGCTAATATAGAAGATTTTTTAAGACTTCAATAAAATTACAACCCCTTTATTTGTTTTGCTTACAAATGATACCAAATTCGAGTGGACCACAAAATGCCAACACTCTTTTGAAGCACTCAAGACAACATTGACCAAAGCACTTATCTTGAGAGGAGAAAACTAGACATTTCCTTTCCACATACACATAGATGCTTCTAACTTTGCTATAAGAGTAGTACTTGGACATAAGGAAGGTACTAAGGAGTATGTCATATCCTATATTAGCAAGAATTTACAAGAGGTAAAACTCAACTACATAGTCACAGAAAAATAGATGTTACCAGTTGTCTATGAAATTAACAAGTTTAGGCATTACATCATAGGGAATCTAGTCTTTATCCACATTGATCACACTACAATAAGGTATTTAATGAATAATCCTATGGTTGGTGGCAGACTTGTCAGATGGCTGTTATTACTATAGGAATTTGATATCACCATAGTGGATAAGCTTGGAAAAGCAAATGTGGTGGCATATTTTCTATCCAAACTACCAACTCAATTAGTAGAACATGTTGTTGATGATTCTTTTCCAAATGAGCATTTATTTTCTCTAACTTTGCAGACATCTTGGTTTGTTGATATTGCTAATTATCTAGTAGTAGGACATATACCACCTCATTTCTCCCTTAGAAAAAAGAGACAATTGGCACATAACAGTTTTCCATATTTCTAGGTAGTTGATTATTTATTTTACATAGGTCTAGATAATATTATGAGGATATGCATAAGAGAGGATGGGGTCTATGACATCCTCAAATCCTATCATGATGAACCCTATGGGGGACACTTTGCAGCAAAGAGGAATGCACTCAAGATTCTCGTCATTGGCTATTACTAGCCAATTCTTCATAAGGATGTAGTGAAATATACAAAGAGCTATGGCATATGTCAGAGAATGGGTAGGCCAACTAAAACAGATGAGATTCCTTTGAAACCTCGGTTGGCACTAGCATCATTTGATAAATGGGGGCTTGACTTCACTGGCCTAATATCACCAACATCCAATAACAAGGAGTATATCTTAGTTTACATAAATTATCTAATAAAGTGGGTTGAATTCAAAGCACTGCAATTTTATAGAGATGGAAATGTAGACAAATTCTTATATGGAGACATATTTACAAGGTATGGAGTTCCTAGAGAGATTGTAACAGATCAAGGTCCCCAATTCACATCATAGTTGATTACTAAATTGGTCTAGGAATATGAAATAAGGCATAGAAAATCAACATCTTACCATCCTCAAGCCAATGGGAAAGTGGAAGTAACAAATAGTGAGGTTGAAAACATCCTAACCCAAATAGTGCAAATTCATAGGAAATATTGGGTAGCTAGGTTACCTGAGGCAGTATGGGCCTATAGGACAACTTGGAAGACTACAACATGATTTACACCCTATGAGTTGGTGTATGGTAAAACAACAGTCTTGACCATTGCAAAACACTCAAGACAATAGTTGAACTAGACATGGACTTGAAAACAACATAGAAAGAAATATTACATAATCTGAATGGATTAGATGAGATAAGAATGGAAGCTATGCACCACACTAAGATTGTTCAGAAATAAAGAGTCAAATGGCATGACCAATTTATCAAAATAAAGGAGTTTAGTGTGGGAGATTGGTCTATGCTATATGACTCAAGGTATAAAGATTATAAAGGGAAGCTACAAACAAGGTGGTTATGACCATATAAATACAAGAAGTTTTCCTAAATGGAGTAGTCAAGCTACAAACAATTGATGTAATCAGATTTTCATTATTAGTTAGTAGTCACAAACTAAAAATTTATGAAAATCCAACACATAAGGATGACTTAATTCTTTCATTGATGCAAGAGTATGGAATAGACACTGATTCTGATAATAACATTGTGCCAAACAATAAATATCCAACAACAAATACTACAGGTTCTACAAGTCCCTCAGCAGATGAGCTACATAGCTCACCTACTGAGATCACTTAGGTATAATTCAATATCACTCTTCACATGCACACATTGCATAGGCGAAACAATCAATAATCCTTTTCAAGTATACTCCACGATGCAATAGGGACTTTTAGTTTCATCAATAAAAATCCAACAAAATTTAGAGGGACTTGTTGTTCAAGGAACTTGTAACACTTGCCTGTCAAAAATTTCAACTTTTTTTGCCACCTTAATTACATGTCATCCACATACACTTCATTTTTCTATACATGCAGCCATATAAACATCATTTCATTATATGTAGCTTAACCCATCATATCCCACGTTGCATTCCTCGATTTCCATGCATTCAAGAGATTAATTCATATCCAGTAATCCATGCATTCTACAACCTTTCAATTACCACATGCCAAGATGTTGTATCATATATCACCAATTGCAATTATGCAATGGTCAAATCATAATAACATTGTGGACACTCCTAATCAACTTCACACAAGCTAAGTTCAGTTCGCTCCACTTTGATAGGTACACATACTACTTTGCCATAATTATCATGGATTGTAATTGATTTTCAACATGTTTACATTTTACATTTTACATATTTCATATTCATTATCATATTTCCACTACATATAATAATACCCTCAACCTTTGAAAGTATGATTAAGTGAGGTCACATAACAACTTAAGTTAGGGGGAGAGTATATTTTCTTGGTTTTCAAAATTTTCATGAGTTTCAAGCCAAAATCAAGCCACCAAAACCTTTCTACAACCCTTTATTATTTCTGTCATTTTATTTTCCCCATTTTCAAGCCATAATTCAATCCATTTCAAGCTTAGAGGGAAAGAAGCAGTTGAATTTGAAGAACATAAGTATAGACAAAAAGGATTGGTGTGGTTGAAGTTGTAAGTAGAAAATTTGAGCGGAAACAAAGCAGTTCACCATCATGGTTGGAGATATATTTCACAAAGAACTTGAAATAACCCATTCTAAATTATTACTTAATTAATATTATTGTAAATGACACATGAATATACTCCAAATTAAAAAGACATAACTAGTGGCTAAAGCCAATCATATCTACACATGTCCATTTAAAATGTGTCAAAGATTCTTATATTCACTTCAAAAGTCAAATTACAATATTAAGTGTTACTTTGCTCCTAAGGCCAAATGTCATTACATAGAACATTTTCATCAAGTACATGAATGAATTACATCAAGTTACATTATAGACTATAATAGTCTGGTGAACAACTATGGTTCTTCTTTAACGCTCACCTCCATTGGTGGATGAGAACATGATTGAAGCGCTTTACTACCCAACCACGAAGCTTACGCTTCCCCAGTATTCTTTCGACTTGAAGAATGCCCAACCCTACACAAAAAGTTTAGCAAGAGAACAACCTGCAAGGTAGAATCTAGTGCATGCCCATATATCAACATGCAATTTCTATCTACAAATTAGAAAATAAAGTGCAAGATCTATGCTAGGAATGACAGAGAGTGAAATCACAGAGTTCGTTCATACATACATAATGACCTATATTGCTTGGCCAAGCATAATAAGTGTGTTGCAACAACAACAAATTATAGGTTATGGTAAAGCAAACCTATACTCTTTGAACTCCATTTCGACACCTGTCTTGGAAGTTAACTTTCTATTACAACATCTATCTACCCTCTAGCAGCAACTACCTATAGGTGCTCTAATCAACTAAGGTATCACTGTTCTGTTCAAGTATTCAAAATATTATTTCACAAATGTTTTCAAAAGAAGAAACATAATACTAATCTATACTCTAAACATAAATCAGATTCTATGATTCATAGAGTATTTCAACAATCAATTATATCATTCTTATGACTGTTTTCTACTTAACATCTTAATCATTTTCCTTTTAAAAAAATGTACTAAAAACAAAAGAAGGTATGTCACAAGTATGTGTGTGTACATAGACAAAGTCTATGTGCATACACATATATGTGCCCACTAATGTTAAAGTTTGTGCATGCATTGTGAAATAATCATTATTTAGATTGTAATCTTTAAATAGTATTCTAATTGATGTTTCTTTATCAAAATACATAAAACAGAACAAGTCTATGCTAACAGTTTCACACATACTGTTATAATGTTCTTACTGCTGTGTTCTTCTAACATTGTTGTTTACATAAGAACATTCATTGTTTGAATAGAATAGATACCGTTTCCTAATAAACAGTTATGAAACCAACTGTTCACATATGAACATTCACTGTTTAAGCAAAACAAATACTATTGCCTACTAAACAGTTGTAAAGCTAGCTATTTTCATATGTACATTCATTGTTTGAACAAAAGAAATGTTGTTTCCTACTAAACAATTATAAAACATGTTTTTTCAGTTATAAGGATGACTTTTTAACAAAACAAAGTTGTTTGCAAAAGAATAACCATTGTTTACATCAACACATTTCTGTTTCAAACTTAATAGTTACATTTAAAGTCAAATATTGTCATTTACTTTGTTTGCTATCCTCAAGCTGTTTACATGCTAAATGATCACTTTACAAGTGAAATTTCACTACTTAACATAGAACTGGTTTATAATATGAACTAAAATCAAACAAATAAAATAGCCCAATTTCACTCATAAGGACATAATGTCTATTATCCAGATCTTGAACACTTTCATCACTAGAAATACAATGAGTGACTTAAAATGATATGAAGAAACTAGGTTTGACATGTCTGTCAATGTGTTTGTTGAGAAAATATTTCATTCTAAGAAAGCATAGAAGCTTTAAGTTCAACAATTAAAAATTCCCTTTTTACGTTGCAACAAAAAAACTATGATACTCAGGATCGACCAATCTCTATGATCGGGTATCTTCTTCTTAAGCTTTAAAGATATATTTGAAATCGCCCATGAGGGCTTTCTATTTTTACCATGCATGTTGCAATATTATACATGAAGAATTTCACCTGTATCATTATACATTCAAGGTTTAGCCATTGATAATAAGATCAAACCCAACATGGCTCGGCGTTTCTTCTATCATAGGAAAATCCTTTCCACTGTTCTTACTGAATGAGGTCGACTACCCATTTAAAGGAAATATTCACATATGCAAGGCTCTAAGAGCTTTGTACAAGCCCTAATACAAGCTTCGACCCATCAATGATAAGCTTAGAAACAATACAAATGAAAGGCAAAGAATGCATACCCTCCCACAAGATCGAATCAATCCTCCTCAAGGAACATATTTTCAAACACATATAGTATATTGAAATAATTTTTGATAGCCTACATAAGGTAGAGCATTTTCATGCAGCAAAAAAGTGAAGGTTGAGTCGTTGGAGGCTCTTGAGCCTCAACTTGGTTCTATACATTATCCATGAAGGCTCTATACTATGCCGGTTTCCCATTGCGTAGGTCGTAGGCCATGCACCCTGCATGTGGTGGAAACAATATACATATAGCTACTCACTCATTCAGCTTCATTTTGTTTGACATACAGAACAACAACATCCTTTCCATGATGCCATGAATACTCTTGAACGAAAATGAAGAATAAACTTCTATCAACATTCTATAATAGAAGTAAGGCTAAGTCATTGCAAGAATATAAGAATCGAATTACCTCCCAAATCGAACTATGATGTTCTTTCCTCAGATTTTTCCTGGCTTTTAGTTCAACCCCTACTTTTCCTTTCAATTTTTTTCCCAATTCGTCACCTCCTTCTCTGCTTTTTCGCGTGACTATCTTTTCCCAAAAAATGATAGATACAATACATTGTTTTGCATACTTTTAAGGTGATGGCGTTACTGCCATGCCGCCGCTAGCTACCTCTAAATTTAGATTATTGTCATTAAGGTGGTGATAGTCTGCATTCTTAATGGATTACCTTATGATATCTTCTTCATTTTGAACAGACCGATTTTAGAATATATCGGTCATAAATTTGAATTCGATATAAATTGAATAAGTATACATTTATATATATGTATATGTATGTATGTATATATATACATGTGTAATATATACATTTATATATATACATGTATACATACATATATTTCTACGTGTATTTAAATGGTTCCATTCTTATTTACCATGTTTTCCAATATTGTATATACATTTATATATATATATATGTATGTATTCAATTTTTTTTTTTATCAGTGAACGCAGGGAGGCCTTGCATAAATTTTATTAATTAAAATAACTCATACAAATATACATCCAAAGACATTCCAATATTCTACCCTGACCTTTTAACCAACAACAGATTGAAACTTCACTTCTAAACCACTCCAAACCACCTATACATGTTTAACTATCAAGACTATTCATCCTATGTTGTACATTCAAAGCTTAGTGTGATCACCATATATCTTATACCATCTAACACAATATAGATTTAGCACCATCATCCCCCATACTATCATATATCATGCGCCACCATACCCCTATCTCCATCACAAACCTCTGAACACTATGCCAAATTTTGAGAGCTTCCCAATTCTGATATAACATTTACACATTTGAGACATATACTTCAAACCACCCTTTCACTTGAGACACTTGCTAAGGATATGCCTTGAAATTCATCACAAATTGTCTTCCCTTTGTCAAAATTGCTAGCCACTACCCAATTTGCTAGACCATCTGCTACACTATTACCACTGCGATAAGTATGAGATATCTTGAAGTCTTGAAATTCCTTCAGCTTCTCACTAATTATCTTAATAAATTCATTTATTTTCCATACTTGTGAGCTGCCATTTGATACTGCATTGATTATGATTTGCGAATCTCCCTCCAAATGAAGTTTCTTAATTGAATGTCTTTTAGCCAAGTTTATTACTAGGAAAGCATCTTGCGCCTTTGCTTTATTGTTTGTCCCCTCCTACGGCTTTTGTGCACCAAAGAACAAAATATTTCCATGTTCATCTCAAAAGACACATCCAACACCAGATGAACCTGAATTCGCTTTTGCTGTGCCATCAAAGTTTTCTTTTACCTAACCAACTTTTGGTTTGATCCAGGCTATATTTTTGTCAACTCCCTTCATGTTTTTACCACCTTGTGAATCAATGGTTGGTAGTACTTAAAGCAATGGCTACCATTTTTGCAAAAAAATATTAGCTTGACAATAGGGAAACTTGACTAGATTTTGCCTCAATGCTACCATATTCACCATTTTTGGTATTGCCCTTTCTATCTTCTCTAGTAAGGATTCAAGGCTGATTTATTTGCCTTGGAAAATCCTCCTGTTCCTTTCCTTCCAAATTTCCCAAATCAGAATCAAGGGGCTAGCTTGCCATATACTAGAGAAGGAAGACTTCTTGACTTTTGTTTTCCATCCTTGAAACATTTCCAGTAGGGTAGCTGAACAAGGTGCATGCCAATTTAGTTTCCATAAAAGATGCTTACAACAACTATTGAAAAATTCACATTGCAACAATAGATGGTCTAGCCTTCCTACACTTTCCTTGCATAATACACATTGATTTGGGCCATGAAAGCCAAGCTTCATAATTCTTTCACCTGTTAAGATACGTCCTCGTAGTGCTAGCAAAGCAAAAGAACTAGCTTTAGGGAGGTAGTTCTTATGCCAACATAATTGTTGAAGCCATCCCTCCTTGACCTAAGCATCTTCCAAAAACTTATATCCCAATTTAACACTGTATATTCCACTCCTTGATCCACACCAAATCAACTCATCTTTACTCCCCATTATAAATATTTTTCGCTCTTCTAGTATCTTTCTCAATACAATTTGTTGAGCAACATGTAGATTTAACTCTTTAATGTCCTTCCATTCCCATACTTCTTTCCCATCAACAACCTTTTTAATTAAAAAATCTCTAACCCTCTTTCCCCCATTTCTCCTCAGAAATCCTTTGTATTTCTGACAATTTGTCAATGTCTTTCAACATTGGGAAACCTTCCCAAGAATCTTCCCAAAATTCTACACTTTCTCCTATACCTACTTACCATGTTAAATGATCAGTAATAACCTTTCGACAAGACAACATAAAATTCTAGATCATTGATCCTTTAGGTGGATTTTTAATGGTAAGAATCCTCTTTCTCCATATTATCTAAGTATTTGCTCTGCAAAATTCTAGCCCATTTCTAGTTTGGTTTACTGAACATACTCCAGATGAGTTTTGCACCCATTTCTTTGTTCATTAGGCTCCATTTATGAATCCCTGCTCCTCCTGCAATTTTTGGATGACAAACTTTGTCCCATGCTAACAATGGAATTTATCTTGTTCATTGATGCCATTCTAGAAGAATTTATGCATTTTTTGTTCTATCAAAGATATTATCTTAGAAGGTAGCTTAAAGCACATCATATAATAAATTGGGAGAGCTGATATGACAACTTTGAGCATTAGAATGCACCTTGCTGATGTTAACCATCTCCCTTTCCAACCTTCCATTCTCCCCATATAGCTATCTACCAAGTGAGACCACAAATTGGATCTGCATACTTCACCAAACATGGGGGTACCCAAGAATTTCCTAGGCAACTTTCCAATTTTGATTCCGAGAATTCTTGAAATTTCCCTTTGCTTATCCATCTTTGTATTGAAAAAGAAAATATCATTTTTGTCCAGTTGATTTGTTGGCCTAAAGCCAAACAATACTTGTTTAAGGAAGATCGTATAGCATGTGCTTCCCTTAAGGTAGATTCCCCCATTAAAATTGCATCGTCAACAAATTGCTGATGTGTGACTACTTCCACACCTTGAGATATTTTGACTCCTTTCCATTGACCTGCTTCATGTGCTTTACTTATGTATATACCTAGAACTTCAGCCATAATGATGAAGAGGAAAGAGGAGAGTGGGTCCCCTTGTCTTATCCCTTTTTTTGTTGCAAAAAAACCTTGAAGGATGCCATTAACCAAAATTGAGTACCAAGGAATCTCAATGAAACTTTTAAGCCATAAAACCAAGGGGGAACTAAAACCAAATTTAACTAAAACTTTCAGTAGAAAAGCTCTATCCACTTGATCATACACTTTCCTCACATCTAGCTTTACCAACATCCTATCTATTTTCACCTTTCTAATTGAGTGAATTACCTCATGAGTGATGATAATCCCTTCCACAATGGAACGTTGTGGTGCAAACCCACTCTGCTCTTCTGAAATGATGTAGTTTAAAACTCGCTTCACCCTATTTGCTAGCACTTTAGAAATCACCTTATAGACTGTATTACACAAAGATATTGGTCGAAGGTCATCAAAAGAAAGAACTTCCTTCTTCTTTGGAATAAGAGTGATAAGAGTATTGTGTTAGTCCCTTAAGATATAAGAGTGCATTTGGGACTCTTCCACCACACCCCACAAATCCTCCTTAATATTTTCCCAAAATGTTTGATAGAAGCTCACTAGAAATCCATTTGGACCTAGAGCTTTATCACACCCCAACTGAAAAAATGTTGCCTGCACTTCCTCCATTGACACCTTTTTCATTAGCTGTCGATTGTGATGTTCACCCAGCATATTTAGAATTACATTTAGCACCTCTTCCACATGTTCCCCCCTCAAATCATTTATAGCATTTAGCAGGTATTGAAAATGTTTAACTGTTGCATTATTTATCGCCCCTTGATCTGTAAGGACCTCACTAACATTATTTTTAATTTCAGAAATTTTATTCCTACTGCATCGAACCTTCACTGAGTTATGGAAAAAATTTGTGTTGTGATCTCCCTCCTTTAGCCAGTATTCTCGAGACTTCTAATGCCAGAAGATCTCTTTCCTTGCTAATATCTCACCATACTGGCTATTCAAAGATTGCTCTTGTTTGAAATCAAAATCATCCATTCCTTGGATAAGAACCCTTTCATGCAACTATTCCAGTTCTGTTTCTATTCTCAACTTTTCCTCAAAGATATTCCTAAAATGATTTTTATTCCAATCTCGCAACTTAGACTTGATAAACTGCAACTTCTTGAAAAAAATGAAATCCTTGGTGCTAGCATTGAAAGGAGTTGACTTCCACCAGTCTTCTATTAAAGGTTTCAACCCCTCATCTCTTAGCCACATGTTCTCAAACTTAAAAGGGATTCTAGCTAAAGCTTTATTTGGTATAAAAGATAGGGAGATGGGATAATGACCAGACCAAGAAAATGGGAGGATAGAAGACTCCATTACTAGTGAGTGTTTCCCCCAATTACCTGCCAAGAAGAAGTGATCAAGTTTTTCTGCTATGTTGGTAAACCACATACGTCTATTCGTCCAGGTAAAATTCTCATTCTTCGTAAACACTTCCTTAAGACTATTTACAGTGACAAAATGCTGAAAATTGATTTGCACCATACTTGCATTTCCCCCCCCCCTTTCTTCTTTGATATAGATAAATTCACATTAAAATCACCTCCAATCACCATTAAAGCACTACCTAAGCTTTGAATTATAGATGAAATCTGCTTCCAAACTACTCTTTTATGTCTTGTTCTTGAGGGACCATATACATTAAAAAAGAAAACTAGAACCTTGAAACAAGATGGTTGGATTTCTAAAAGTTATTAGTGCCTATTTTGTGCTATTTCTTCCACTTTTTCATTCTGAGGGTTCCACAGAAACCCCAAACCTCCAGATTCCCCTGTTGCTTCCACAAAAATCCTTTCCAATGTTTCCATTCACTCATAAGTTTGGTTGCATTTTCCTTATCCATTTTAGTCTCTTGCAAAAGGATAAAATTTGGGCGCATCTGATCAAAACACCTCCCGATCAGATGCCTCTTGTCAGAAGAATTGTAGCCCCTGAGATTCCAAGATAAAGCTTTCATGGCGACTCGAGAAGGGTGAAGCCCTTCCTAGATCACAATTTCCTTTGGTCTTTCGCAATTCCAACTAATTCCAATCTAAGCCTGTTTGGTTTTCTCCCCTGTACTATTTTCTCTCCAATCTTGATCTTATCATTTGTGGCATCACTCTACTTGATAGTTCATTTTTCCATAATACCCTCTTCAACATCATAATTTGCACTTTCTTCATCATTTGAAAAAAAACTGTCCATACCCTCCTTATCATTGAAAATTGGTGTTTCTAAGTTCCCATCTACATAGGTAACATACCCTTGGAAGTCAACATTCGTGAGAGATTTTTCTCTTTCTATGCTAGCCAGGTGACATGTATTTTTTGCATGCTCCCTCGAATCCATGCCTGTAGTAGATTTGGGTGTGATTTTACCTGAGCTTAGCAGTGTATTTGCTTCTATTCTAGTCACTCCTATGATGGTACCCTCACACCTATTAGAATTCTAAGGATTGCAATTTTCCCTAGCTGCCTCACCATTTTGTACCTCTTCTTCTTGCCTTACTATTGAAGTTTGAGTTTTTTACTCCCTGGTTTCCAAAGGGAAATCCTCAGGGGTTTTCTCCGAATGATCCATTGATTGTGCCTACTCATGAGGAGGTGTTAAAATCTTTGAGGATTTTAGTTGTTTATTAAGGATGGCTTCACTTTCTGTTTCTTTCCCTTTCTTATTTTGAATGCAATCGGCCTCCAAATGCCCTATACCTTTATAGATGCTGCAATTTTCAATACACTTTTCTACCTCAATTGACTGGTGCCAAATGCCTTCATTTTTTCTGATTTCAATCTCCTTTAGTAAAGGGGGAAATGGTATTCATTTAACGCATACTCTTGAGTACACACTTGAATCATTTTGATCTACTGCTTGGTCAGCTTTCACAAAGGACCCCAATTTATTGCCAATCTCACGAAGAGTTTTTGAGTCGCAATATTCTATCGGTAGATTATATAGTCAGACCCAGACCAACACCTCATCTATTGTTTCTTTTGAAGGATTGAAGTTTGGGGCACAATCCCTAATATAGAACCCCATGCCATCCATAACAAAAGGTCCATTATTCAGTATCCATCTTTTGGTTCGCTTAGAGTCACATTCCACAAAGTAAAATCCATTTGCCATGGTTCTGAGCCTAATGTTAGAACCCCAATTTGCATCACACCATGCAGGAATATGAGAGAAATCTAACCTCTCACTTTCCCATTTAAAAAAAAGGCCCTCTCTCTACACTGTTTAACTATTCCAGACCATACATTACCTCTTATTTCAAAAGAAGTAAATCTGTCCTTTTTGACTTCAGCACACACCTAGGTATTCTCCTTGCACACAGGAATCTCAGCCTCCTTCAATTTCCAAATTTTTTTTTGCATCTCTACACTTTGTTGGTTTGCTCCTACAAATAATCTTCTAAAACCCCATTTAGGCGAGCAATGGTGAGTAGCAGGTTGATGAAAGGGGTGGGGACCAAACCTTAGATCCTCCCACCCTCACGCAGGTTGACCACCTCTCCAGCCCCTTACGTTTTGGGAAAACCCATTTTGGCAAGGCACTTGATATGGACTAGCAAATCTCCATGGCACAAACCCTTGCCTTCCTCTGCGGTATGACATTGCAAAGTGTTTTCTAAAATTGCCAAGATTTTTAATGGTGAAAATATTTTGAATTTTATTTACATACATTATATATTTATATATATACTTCCATTCATAATTTGTTTGTTTAGAATGACTTATAAGTTTCATACATCATTATTTAAAACAAGGAACTTGAATTTTCATTTCAAGCATTTATATATATATATATTTTACACTAACAAAGAAATTTCCTTAACAATACTTGATTTTGTTTTTCTTCAAAAACAAAGTTTAAGTAGAAATTTTTTAATCTACAAGCCATTTATTTTCAAACATTGGAACAGTTCAAGTCAAGAAATTATGTTCTCTTATATATGCAATTTAGTTCAAAAACAAGTCATCATGCCATTTGTGGTGTGTGCACCTAGATTCCAACTGGATTACCGTTCAATCCGGCTAAACAATCATACTTCAACCGTGTTCTCATCCTTCAACTTGTCACCCTACAACTGCACACACTTGCACTTGCAAATTGATCAACAACGTTCAATTCTTGATGACATATATAAATACGTTTCAAAAATTCACAAAGTCAACATCAGTCAACTCCTTTCATTCAATTTTTGAATATTCCAAAATCTCCATTTAATATTTAATTGAATTCCATCAATAATTCAATTTTCTGTATTTAAATAAATATACAATAAAATTGGGTTATGACATCCTTCCCCTCTTGGAAGAGACATCATCACGATGTCTAATAAGTCAAATAAAAGAACATCATATCAAATTGTGAACACCAAACCTACACAAACTAACAAGAGATCAACAAACAAGTGTCAAACATGTTAGAAAGATCAATCTAGTGTTCCCTATGAAATTCTTTTGTCAAATTCACTAGAAAACATGAAATAACAAGAAACATAACGAAATAAAGCATGTAATCTAAATAAAACTAGCTAAACCTCCATCCCATAGGGGGAGTGGTGTTCCTTTGATGTGGAAACAAGCACTTTCCCAATCCCTTTGATAAGCTTGATGATTGAAGATGATCCAAGTATGAAAATGGCTATAATCTAGCTAAAAGTGCTTGAAAATGATGAAGATAATGGGAGCTATGGAGTGAAATGCCTATAATGATAATGCTCTAAGT
Source organism: Sequoia sempervirens (assembly GCA_007258455.2). Taxonomy (NCBI): domain Eukaryota; kingdom Viridiplantae; phylum Streptophyta; class Pinopsida; order Cupressales; family Cupressaceae; genus Sequoia; species Sequoia sempervirens. The sequence continues at coordinate 287,214 of VDFB02292953.1, read as the reverse complement.
TGTGGATGAGATTGTGGATGATTGTGGCTTCTATTTATAGATTGAATGGTTGAATAATGGAGAGATGGGAGGAATGTGGGACTAAAGAAGGGCCAATGATATTGTGACACTTGTCACATGGCTAGTGGAGGAAGGTGGAGCATATTTTGGAGAATGTGCATGGTTAATGCATGTAGTTGAGGATTTCAGAGGTGTAAGAGAGATAAATGCACTTGTAAGAGGCATTAAATGAATATGGTTGAGATGTTTTGGAGGGAAATTGTTGGGCAAGAAAGTCAAATAAATGGAGTTAATGAAGGAATATTCCCTTAGAATATGCCTTGGTGAGGGAAAATAAGGTATTTAGTTAATTAAAAGAATTGATTTTTATGTGCAACTAGGGTAGTTGACCATGGGTTTGCTTTGAACAAGATTGAGTGAAAAGCTAGAGGATGGGTAATGATGGTTAGGGGTTAATTAATTCAGATTAATTGACTTGGAAGAATTTAGGTGATTTGACATTTGATTTATTAAATCAGATGAGAGGACTTTAGGGATTTGATTAAATAATTTGATTTATTTAATTAAATTTGATGAACATTAGTGAATTAAATGAATAATTTGCTTTATTTGATTAACAGAAGAAATGATGTTAATTCGAGTGTCTACACAAATTTTGAACATTTATGCCTATTTCAACATCTCATCAAGATATATGTCTATTTCAACATCACATCAAAATATATGTATATTTCAACATCACATCAAAATATATGTTTGTTTCAACATCACATCAAAATATATGTTTGTTTCAACATCACGTCAAAATATATGTCTATCTTGAGTTCAAACGGTTTTCCCAAAAGATAATACCTCCACATCTGTAAGGCATGAAATATGGCTGCCAATTCCAAATCATGAGGTGCGTAGTTTACTTCGTACTGCTTGAGCTTCATTGATTCATATGCTACCACTTGTTTGTCCTGCATTAATACTTCTCCCAATCCTTCTCTTGAAGAATTTTTGATTGTTGTGAATCTCCCATTAAGATCAAGGATAGTCAGCATTGGTGCTATTGTGAGCCTCTCCTTTAGGAGTTGGAATGTCGGCTCACATTTCTTGGTCCATTCAAACCATGTTCCCTTCCATTGGAGTGAGGTAATAGGAGATGCAATTTGGGAGAACCCTTGCACAAACTTCCTATAGTATCCTGCAAGGTTCATGAAGCTATAGACTTTCAACACATTCTGAGGCACTAGCCATTCCACGATCGCCTTGATCTTCTCGGGGTCCATAGAGACTCCTTCATTTTAAATGATATGGACCAAATAGTGCACTCTGTCCTAATAGATGGAACACTTGGACAACTTCCCAAAGAGTTTCCTTTCTCTCAATCATTGAAAAACTATCCTCAAATGTCTATCATGCTCTACAACAGTACTTGAGTAGACTGGGATGTTGTCAATAAAGATCAGGAAAAAATCATCCAAGCAGTCTCTAAATACACTATTCATAAGGTTCATAAAGGCTGGTGGTGGATTAGTTAAACCAAAAGGTACCATTGTGAACTCATAATGCCATACCGAGTTTTGAATACAGTCTTCATAATATATTCTTCTTTAATCCTCAATTGATGGTACCCTAACTTGAGATCAATTTTGGAGAACACTGTCGCTCCCTTAATTTGATCAATTAGTTCATCAATCCTCGAGAGTGGATACCAGTTCTTGATGGTAACCTTGTTCAACATATGATAATCTATACACAGATGCAAAGTTCCATCCTTCTTTTTCATAAAAATAACCGACGCTCCCCAAGAAGACACACTGGGTCTTATGAGTCCCTTATCCAACAATTCCATTAGCTAGGCCTTCAACTCATAGAGTTTTGTGGTGGTCATCTGATAAAGTGCCTTGGATTGAGACTTAACTCCTAGAACTAGGTTGATAGAAAAAATCAAATTCTCACTTCAGAGGAAATTCCATAAGTTCATCAAGGAATACGTCTTGGAACTACTTGAGAATAGGATAGTCATCTAAATACGACTCCTTGCTATCAGGATTAATGACATGCACCGCATAAATTGCACAACCCTTTCGACGAGCCTTCTTGAGCTGCATTGCAAAAATCTATCTAAGCTCTAAGGGTGTCTACATTCCACAAACCTCGATTGGGTTTCCATAATCATCCTGACAGTTAACCACCTTATCCTCACAGTTCACTAAAGACTTATGCTTAGTTAACCAATTTATTCCCAAAATTACATCATATGAGCCTAATGGTGCCACATACAAGTTGACTTGAGTTTGAAGGTTGGAAGCTCTAACTCACTGTAAAAGAGACATGTATCTACCCTCCACTCTGCTCAATTACCATACTAGACTGTCCATGAATTTGCCATGTATCCAAGTCTAATGAGTATCTTAAATATTATTCTTGGATCTATAAAACATTTAGTAGCTCCAATATCAATTAAGGTAGAGATAAATTGGCCATAGAGCTTACTTGTTAGTTGAATTGGCGAACCCTAATACTCTGCTTGTCTATTATCCACTACATCGTGGGTCTGGTGAGTCTACTAGTAGCTTCCTTCCATCTGTGGCTTCGAGCATTGAGGAAAATTTGAGGCATAATGGTCACCTCCACAAGTATAACATCCATCTTGAGGCCCTTTGTGACCTCCTAGATTGTCCTCTCTAAAGCCTTTCTACTTATGGTTGTCTTTCCCCTTTCCTTTGTTTGCTTTCTTATTCTTTCCATTTTTACTATCTTCACCCTTCTCTTGCAATTCACTTCCCCTCTTGAGATTATGAATCTGATGGCTCTTGTCTCCCTTATGAAATTTCTTTTTACCATACCAAGACTTAGAACTTGAATTGTTGCGAAGATTGGATAGTTGCTACAACATTTGTTCCTATTTGGTGGATTTTTGAAAGACTTCATTCATGGTTTGAGGTTCATGCATATCCACATCATCTCCTATGTGGGGTCTGAGTCCCATTATAATTTTTTGTATACGAAACCATTCATCCCCTTGATACTGAGGCACATACTTCAATAGGTTGGTGAACTTCTCCCAATACTGAATAACAATCATATTTCCCTAGGTTAAGTTCTGAAATTTCATCACTTTCTTATCAAAGAAAAACTACGGTAAGCATCTCTTCCTAAAAGCTTGAAGGAGGAGTCCCCAATTTATCTCATTAGGTTGTAGGTTTCACTCTAACTTCTCCTTATCCCACCAAGTCGTTGCTCCACTTGAGAGTTGATGCATAGCCCATACCACCTTAATCTGTTCAGAAAGGTTATGAAGCCCAGAGTATTTTTCCATTTCTATAATCCAAGCCTCGACTCTTGTTTCGATAGCCTTACCATCAAACTTGGGTGGTGCTACTCTTTTGAGGTATTTTCCAAGCTCCTCCTCAATTCACCCTCATGGACTTGCCCTTAGACCATTGTATCCTAGATTGCCTTTTGCATTCCTACTGTCCCAGTCCTCGTGTGCCACTCATACTTCTTACTCTATGTGATCCATGAGAGACTCTTGCTGATTCAAAAGCTCTAGAAATTTTCTCCAATCTCTTGTTTGGTTTGTTATTGGAACCACTACCACCCTCGTCTTTCCTAGTGGTCACCATGTTGTCCCACACTTATCCTGCAACATAGTCACATTTATCTCATCTCAGCACAAAGTTCTATGAATGAACGTTCTTATGCTACATCACATAATTTCCATATGCATACATCCCTCAACAAAGAAGACATACACATTCATGCAAGATACACACATTTTAGAGTCTCTCATTGAAAACACCAAAAAAATATTATATGATTTTATTTATATTTAAGGTGAGTCAATAGACCCTTATTTACAATAGACTTCTAGTTACATCATTCTGATTTCTCGGTATCAGAAAGAGGACATTCCTCTGGATCATCATTCGAGTTTACATCAAACTTTACAAAAGAGGATGGTTGAGCATGTAGGCTCTCCTTTTCCTCTTTGGTCAACAAGGGTGCATTGGGTCCACACCCTAGAGGCTAGTCCCGGATTGCAGAAGGATTTTTGATCTTAGGTGTTCACCTCTCCTCAATCTTCAAGCCTCTCTCTAGCTTGAGTCATGTAAGAGCTTGAGCTAGAGTTTCATCATCGAAATTTTTTTATGGAACCTCTGCCTTGGTGTTTCCTTCCTTTACGTCATTCTGATGTGGGGTTCTAATAGTTTTCCCTTTCCTTCATCCTGCCTTTGACCTTCCCATTCTTGCATTCAATTCAGGCTCGATCAATTCCTAGGACTTCCAATTTTTGGGTGAAGGGTCAACTACCCTAGTCAACTATGGTAGACTCAAAATGCCTAGAGTTGAACCCTAAGCTCTGATACCAAATGTAATAACCCATTCCAAATTATTACTTAATTGATATTATTGTAAATGACACATGAATATACTCCAAATTAAAAAGACATAACTAGTGGCTAAATTCAATCATAGCTACACATGTCCATTTAAAATGAGTCAAAGATTCTTATATTAACTTCAAAAGTCAAATTACAATATCAAGTTTTACTTGGCTCCTAAGGCAACAATGTCATTACATAGTACATTTTCATCAAGTACATGAATGAATTACATCAAGTTACATCATAGACTATAATATTCTGGTGAAATACTATGGTTCTTCTTCAATGCTCACCTCCACTGGTGGACGAGAACATGGTTGAAGAGCTTTACCATCCAACCACAAAGCTTACGCTTCCCCGGTATTCTTTAGACTTGAAGAATGCTTGACCCTGCATGAAAAGTTTAGCAAGAGAACAACCTGCATGGAATCTAGTGCGTGCCCATACATCAACATGCAATTTATATCTACAAATTAGAAAAGAAAGTGCAAGATCTATGTTAGGAATGACAAAGAGTGAAATCACAAAGTTTGTTCATACATACATAATGAACTATATTGCTTGGCCAAGCATAATAAGTGTGTTGCAACAACAACAAACAATAGGTTCTGGTAAAGAAAACCTATACTCTCTAAACTCCATTTCAGCACCCGTCCTGGAAGGTAAATTTCTATTACAACAACTATCTACTCTCTAGCAACAACTACCCATAGGTGCTCTAGTCAACTAAGGTATCACTGTTCTATTCGAGTATTCAAAATATTCTTTCACAAATGTCTTCAAAAGAAGAAATAGAATACAAATCTATACTCTAAACAAAAATCAGATTCTATGATTCACAGAAAATTTCAACAATCAGTCATATCATTCTTATGACTATTTTCTACTTTACATCTTAAGCATTTTCCTTTAAAAAAATGTACTAAAAACAAAAGAAGGTATGTCACAAGTATGTGTGTGTACATAAACGATGTCTATGTGTATACACATATATGTGCTCACTAATGTGAAAGTTTGTGCATACATTTTGAAATAATCATTATTCAAATTACAATCTTTAAATAGTATTCTAATTGACGTTTCTTTGTCAAAATACAAAAACCTAAACAAGTCTATGGTAACAGTTTCACACATACTATTATAGCATTCTTACTATTGTGTTCTTCTAACATTGCTATTTACATAAGAACATTCATTGTTTGAATAGAATAAATATTGTTTCCATCTAAATAGTTATGAAACCAACTGTTCACATATGAGCATTCACTGTTTAAGTAAAACAAATACTGTTGCCTACTAAACAGTTGTAAAGCTAGTTGTTTTCATATGTACATTCATTGTTTGAATAGAAGAAATATTGTTTCCTACTAAATAGTTATGAAGCAATTTGTTCACATATGTACATTCATTTTTGTAGAGAAGGGGGATTCGTGGCTCATGAGTTCTCTTCATTCAGAGAGCCTCACGAAGCGAACTGCCCTAAACTACGTCAAGGAACAAACGCGAGGGTTTTATAATCGAAAAGAGCAGGTCACAAAGATTTTCTGGATAAATCGATGGGCTCTTGGCCAAAGGACGACATTGTAGGTCTGGGATGACAACATGGTGCGCTGGAGTCTCTTTGGCACACTAGCATCCGTACGGACTAGAAAGTGAGAATGTCACATAAAATAGCTTAGCGACTACTAGCAATCTAATTACTGAAAACTTCAAAATTAATAAAAAATAACAAAACATGATAAAGCTGAAATAAAGTGAAATAAAAATGATAAGGAGAATAGGATGTAGAAAGGAAATTCTCACAACCACACAAGTGATGAAGCCTCCAGCACGTGAACGTCTTCAATACTTGCATGCATAAGATTTGGAGAAAGTGTTGCGGTTGTATGGGGTTTGCCTCAATCAAACCCCTGTTTTGGTGTTCCCACCTCCACGGACAACCAAAAAGATAGAGAGTGAGAGAAGTAAGTAGATGTGATGTGATAAAAGCAATCCCCGCTCAAGGCAGAGAACCCGTATCATGAAGTAAGGATGCAATAGATAGGGGATATGGAATCCCAGGATGCTCGCAAGTACAAAGTGAAGGAGATGTCAACTACAAGGCTAAAGTAAGCCAAAGAGGGAAAGCGATAGTTGCGAGGGCCAAGAGATTTGCAAAGAGTGCTCTAAAAGCTTGAGAGTGCTTGAGGTTGTTGTAACAAGTTATATGAAGTTGTGCAAACAAAATAACAAGAGAGAAAGTGCCAGAGCTAAGGCTGTAAAGAATCTAGAGTGAATCTAGAGATCAAATGAGTTGAAAAGATGACTTTAAAGAGAGAAAAGAAGCTTCCTGGGTGGTTACAAGGAATCTTGAGTTGTTACCACCAACCAAAGCAGATGACAAGTGGAAAAAATGCTCAAAAGCAGTCATTTGAATGTTGAAACGTCACAGGATGCTAGCACGACACATGAACATCTACACGACGTGCTAGTGTCTAGACACATCACGCTACAAAATGACATGAACGGGAAAAGCATAGGCTTTTACGTAAAGCTGACGTGCAAAGGGAGCTGCTGAAAATAGGTTTTGAGCATCTGGAGAAGGGATAAAGGCTGATGTAGGGGTTAAAATGAGCCTACACAAATGCTAGGGGAATGGACACCAAAGCAGATGCAAGAATGTATGTGAAATTGCAAGGGGTGCAATTCTACGACATTACATTTTCCCCCACTTTAGTGGGCATATGAATCTATGCTAATATGCACGCTAAAGGAAATCTAACAAACATAAATAACATCATTTTTCCAAAAGGATACTATAGAGGAAGCAAATAACTCTTCGAAGCATGAAAGCATGCTCCCAAGCTAAAGACTTGCAAAATAAACACATTAGACAAGAAAAACCTGCACCAAACAACAATGCTAGTGCACAAAAAACTAAAGGATTTGAGTTAGCAAAGTAAAAGAGACCTCGACATAAAAGGTTGTCTCAGTACTATGCATCATCCCCAAATTAAGAAATAACACACTTAGAAGAATTCTAAAACAAAGAGAAGAAGGGCATATACTCAAGACGAAGAAGATGCAGATCTTCGATCTAGTATATACAAAAGAGAAGAGAAGAGAGAAAAGAATTTAAGAGGGAGAAGCTAGAAAGGAACGAAAATTCCAAGAGAGATGGCTCCATAGGTACTCTCTCCTGAGGAGGTTTGAACAAAGTTCATTGAAGGCCCGTGGACCAACGATGGACATATCCCACAGGATTAAAGCGTCTTACAGGCCCATAGACTTGCAAGAAGTCAAACCCCAAGTTCTCTCTCACAAAGGAAGCCCAAAGAAGTAAGCGCCTTATAGGCCCGTAAACCTGCAAGGAGGCATCCCCCAAGCTCTCTCTCATGAGGGAAACCCAATAAAGAAAGTGCCTTACAGGCCCGTAGACCTGCAAGGAGGCATCCCCCAAGTTCTCTCTCATGAGGGAAACCTAATAAAGAAAACACCTTACAGGCCCACATACCTATAAGGAGGTGTCCCCCAAGATCTCTCACATGAGGGAAACCCAATAAAGAAAGCAACTTACAAGCTCACAGACCTGCAAGGAGGCATCCCCCAAGATCCCTCACATGAGGGAAACCCAGAAATGTAAAGGGACTTCATAGAATCGGAAAGTGGCTTCACAGGTGCACCTGCAAATCAACATGTTAATTCGCATATAGAACATGTCAAAAAGCAAAGCATCCACACAAGCAAACAAGCAAACAATCACACAGACCATCAAAAAATTGGAAGGCTTTTGAAGGGGTCCCTCGAGAACCCTTCAAAAGAAGAGGGGTCCACTCAAGGGATACACTATTTGAAAAGCAAGGTCTAGTTAGGTTGTCCCCAAGCTAGATGCAAATGATTTCATTCAAAGGAGAAAATTTCAAAGGGGGTTCCTTCGGTAGGGAACCCTTCAAGACACAAAGGGGCCCATTCAAAGGAACATACCAATAGGGAGAAGAGAGGGGGTCCTTAAGAAGGACACATATCTCCCAAACAAGTTATCATTGGCCCCAACATACAAGGGAGGAGAACCATGCAAGATACTTAGAACATACAGGATAGAGGTAGACCTCGATATCAATTTTCATGCGAAGAAAAAGTGGGTGTATCAATCAAACAGGAGTTTGAAGGCACCAGAATCACAAAGTTGTATTTTATCCTTCAAGGCCTTACATTCCCTAGTGGAATGGCCAAGAACTCGATGGTATGCACAAAAATTATTTTTTTCTTTATCACGTTCATGATATTGCTTGTGTGTAGGAGGAAGAGTAATTAAGTAGGCTTTTAGAAGCCTCAACAAAATACATTTTTTCTTAGACAAAGAATGAGGAGCAAGAAGCAACCCTTTCTCTTGTGGAGAAAATTTTGACTGCTCACAAGAAGAAGGCACGAAGATAGGAGACAATAGAGGAGGATCTCCATACAAAGCATTACAATTTGCATTCACATTACCTCGTAATATAGAAGAGTAACCATCTTTGATAGCAGGTTTGGATGATGTTATTGGAAGGATTGAGTGGATTAGGTCAACTTTATATTCTCCATTGAAGGATTATGTAAAGTCTAAAGAACCCCAATCATCACCAAGACATGCATTTTCTTGAGAAGAGGTAGAAGGAGCAAACTTAATATTTCTTTCTTCAAAAGGATCTTCTTTAGGGACATAAATCTCAAGAGTATCCTTTGTAGTAGGTACTACTGGAGTAAACATCGACATAGTGGAAGACATTGAAGGAATAAGAGTAGGCACAACCGAAACCTGACCAGTAGTTTCCATTTCACATAAGCACATAGCCTCAGGGTCAGCCTTGACTGTGACTACTCAATTATTGTAAATGAACTTAATAGATTTATGCAAGGTAGACGAGACTACACCCATAACATGAATCCATGGTCTACCAAGAAGAAGGTTATATGGTAATTTTTTTGATATAACATATACAAGGGTGGGTATGGTAACAGGTCCCAACATCAAAGGAAATACTATCATGCCTAGGGCTTGCTGACCAACATTATCGAACCCATGAATGACAATAGAAGAAACATTAAGAGAAGATGAATCAATATTAATCTTAGGTAATAGATCAATGCTACATACATTGAACATCGAACCAGTGTCAATGAGAGTACGTCTAATGCCAATGTTGTTAATATTGAATATAATCATTAGAGGATCCACTTGATTATGTGCTTTCGAAGGCGGGAGTTCCTATGGATAGAATATAATATTCAGTGAATCTGCAGGAATATAAGCTATCAAAGCATTAGCATCCATCGGCCTAGTAGAGGAAGGAAAGAGGATCTTTTGTAATGCTTCCTAAATCATACCTTGATAAACCAGAGAAAACTAAAGTAGGTCCCATAGTCAGATCTTAGCCGAAGTAACACAAAGTTGCTTGAGAAGATCATAATCACTAGGTGCTTTAGTTGTAGGTTTAGGAGCTTGAAGAAGGCTTGGTTGTTTATTCATTCTATTCTTATAAGTATGGGCTACCTCTCTATAAGAGGGAGCCTTAGAAAGATCAGGAGAGTCACTAATAAATGGAACACCATTAATAGAACAAACCTTTTTAGGAGAAGGAATAGCTGGAGTTAGATGAATAACTAGTCTCTTAGGCCTTTGAGGGGTAGGAGAGACATAGATTACATTTACAGACTCATCACAACTAGTGGAATAATTATTTGAAGAAATATTCTCAACATCGATCTGGGGAGGATAAAATGTGGAAGGAGGTTCATCATTCGCTAATGCATCATCTCTAGAGGAGAGTACATTGGAATAAAGAAGAGAATCATCATTCACTAATGCAGATCATCTCTAGAAGAGAGTGCATCGGAATGAAGAGAAGGTAGAGTAAGATTAAGAAAGGTATCAATGATTTCATCTTCTTCCAAAAAATATCCTTCGAATCAAGAAGAATTTTGTGAGAAGGATCAAAGATACCAAGTGACATAGGCAAAGCCAAGTCACCATCACATGCATGAAATGGAATATCATTAATATTTTGAACAAAATTAGATATTGAGCTAATAAAAAAAGATATTAAATTCATTTTGAAAATAAATAAGTTAAGATATTAAATTTTTCACATAAGGTTCACCAAAATGTAGAGAAGGGGGATTCGCGGCTCACGAGTTCTCTTCATTTAGAGATCCTCACGGAGTGAACTACCCTAAACTACCTCAAGGAATAAATGCAAGGGTTCTAGAATAAAACAGAGCAGGTCATGAAGATTTTCTGGACAAACTGAAGGGCTCTCAGCTAAAGGACAAAAATGTGGCATGTTGGAGTCTCTTTGGCGCGCTAGCGTCCGTACGGACCAAAAAGCGATAATGTCATAGAAAATAGCTTAGTGACTACTAGCAATCTAATTACTAAGAAATTCAAAATTAATAAAAAATAACAGAACGTGATAAAGTTGAAATAAAGTGAAATAAAAATGATAAGGATAATAGGAGGTAGAAAGGAGATGCTCACAACCACGCAAGTGATGAACCTTCCAGCACGTGAATGTCTTCAATACTTGCATGTGTAAGATCTAGAGAAAGCGTTGCGGCTGTATAGGGGTTTGCCTCGGTAAAACCCCCGTTTTGGTTTTCCCACCTCCAAAGACAACCAAAAAGATAGAGAGTGTGAGAGAAGTAAGCAAATGCAATGTGATAAAAGCAATCCCCACTCGAGGAGGAGAACTCGTATCACAAAATGTGAGTGAAAAAAGCAATCCTTGCTCGAGAAGGAGAACCTGTATCATGAAGTAAGGATGCTCACAAACACGAAGTGAAGGAGATGTTAGCTACAAGGATTAAGCAAGCCAAAGAGGGAAAGTGATAGCTACGAGGGCCAAAATATTTGCAAAGTGTGTTGTAAAGGCTTGAGAGTGCTTGAGGCTGTTGTAACAAGTTATATGAAGTTGTGAAAACAAAATAACAAGATAGAAAGTGTCAGAGCCAAGGCTAGAAAGAAGCTAGAGTGAATCTAGAGATCAAATGAGTTGAAAAGATGACTTTTAAAGAGAGAAAAGAAGCAAAAAGAAGCTTCCCGGGCAGTTACAAGGCATCCTAAGCCGTTACCACCAGAAAAAGTAGATGACAAGTGGAAAAAATGCTTAGAGGTGGTCATTTGAATGTTGAAACGTCACAGGATGCTAGCGTGACGCGCAAATGCTAGTGTGGCATGCGAACGTTTGCGCAACACGCTAGTGTCCACACACATCACACTACAAAATGACACAAACAGGAAAAGCATAAAGTTTTACGTAAAGCTGACATGCAAAGGGAGCTGCTGAAAAGGGGTGCTGAGCATCATGAGAAGGGAAAAAGGCTGATGTAGGAGCTAAAATGAGCCTACACAAATTCTAGGGGAATGGACACTAAAGCAGATGCAAGAATGTATGTGAAATTGCAAGGGGTGCAATTTTACGATATTACAATTGTTTGAACAAAACATGCACTGTTTCCTACTAAACAGTTATAAAACATGTTGTTTTCAGTTATAAGGATAACTTTTTAACAAAACAGAGTTGTTTGCAAAAGAATAACCACTATTTACATCAACACATTTTTGTTCAAACTAAACAATTACATTTAAAGTCAAATGTTGTTGTTTACTCTGTTTGTTGTCCTTAAGCTATTTACATGATAAATGATCACTTTACAAGTAAAATTTCACTGCTTAACGCAAAACTAGTTTATAATATGAACTAAAATCAAACAAATCAAATAGCCTAGTTTCAATCATAAGGACAAAATGTCTATTATCTAGATCTTGAACACTTTCATCACTGGAAATACAATGAGTGACTTAAATGATATGAATAAACCAGGTTTGACATGTCTGTCAATGTGTTTCTTGAGAAAATATTTCATTCTAAGAAAGCATAGAAGCTTTAAGTTCAATAATTAAAAATTCCATTTTTACGCTGCAACAAAACAACTACGATTACTCAAGATTGACCAATCTCTATGATCGGGTATCTTCTTCCTAAGCTTCAAAGATATATTTGAAATCGCCCATGAGGACTTTCTATTTTTACCATGCATGTTGCAATATTATACATGCAAAATTTCATTTGTATCATTATGCATTCAAGGGTTAGCCATTGATAATTAGATCAAACACAACATGGCTTCGTGTTTCTTCTATCATAGGAAAAACCTTTCCACTGTTCTTACTAAATGGGGTTGACTACCCATTTAAAGGAAATATTCACATATGCAAGGCTCTCAGAGCTTTGTACAAGCCCTAATACAAGTTTTGACCCATCAATAATAAGCTTAGAAATAATACAAATGAAATGTAGAGAATGCATGCCCTCCCCATAGGATCAAATCGATCCTCCTCAAGGAACATATTTACAAACACATGTAGTATATTAGAATAATTTCTGATAGCCTACATAAGGCATAGCATTTTCATGCAAAAAAAAAAGTGAAGGATGAGCTGTTGGAGGCTCTTGAGCCTTGGTCCGGCTCTATGCATTAGCCATGAAGGCTCTAGACTATGTCGGTTTCCCACTGTGCAAGTCGTAGGCCATGCACCTTGCATGTGGTGGCAATGATATATATATAGCTACTCACTCATTCGAATTCATTCCATTTGACATATAAAACAACGAAATCCTTTCCCTGATTCCATGAATATTCTTGAACCAAAATGAAGAATAAAATTCTATCAACATTCAATAATAGAAGTAATGCTAAGTCATTGCAAGAATATGGGAATCAAATTACCTCCCAAATCAAACTATGATGTCATTCTTTCCTCAGATTTTTCCTAGCTTTTAGTTCAACCCCTACTTCTCCTTTCAAAAAATTTCCCAATTCGTCACCTCCTTCTTTGCCTTTTCGCGCGGCTGTCTTTTCCCAAAAAATGATAGATACAATACATTGATTTGCATGCTTTTTTGGTGATGGCATTACTGCCATGCCGCCGCCGACTACCTTTGAATTTAGATTATTGTCATTAAGGTGGTGATAGTCCACATTCTTAGTGGATTACCTTATGATATCTTCTTCATTTCGAATAGACTGATTTTAGAATATATTGGTTATAAATTTGAATTCGATATAAATTGAATAAGTATATGTTTATATATATATATATATGTATATGTATATGTATGTACATAGATATATGTAATATATATATACATACATATACATGTATATACATGTGTATATATTTGTGTGTATTTAAATGGTTCCATTCTATTTACCATGTTTTCCAATATTGTATATACATATATATATTCAAATTTTATTTACATACATGTATATATATATACTTTGATGTATAATTTGTTTGTTTAGAATGACTTATAAGTTCCATACATCATTAATTAAAACAAGGAACTTGAATTTTCATTTCGAGCATTTATATATACATATCTATATATATTTTTACACTAACAAATAAATTTCCTTAACAATACTCACTTTTGTTTTGCTTCAAACACAAAGTTTAAGTAGAAAAATTTTAATCTACAAGCCATTTATTTTCAAACACTGGAACAGTTCAAGTCATGAAATTACATTCTCTTATATATGCAATTTAGTTCAAAAGCAAGTCATCATGCCATTTGTGGTGTGTGCCCCCATATTCCAACTGGCTTACCGTTCAATCTGGCTAAACAATCCTACTTCAACTGTGCTCTCGTTCTTCAACCTGTCACCCTGCAACTGCACACACTTGCACTTGCAAATTGATCAGCAATGTTCAATTCTTGATGACATATAAAATACTTTTCAAAAATTTACAAAATCAACATCAGTCAACTCCTTTCATTCAATTTTCAAATATTTCAAAATCTCCATTTAATATTTAATTGAATTCCATCAATAATTCAATTTTCCGTATTTAAATAAATACACAATAAAATTGGGTTATGACAAAACCATCTATACATCAAAAGATATTGGAAGATAGGTTGGTTTTACCTATTTTCAGACAAGCGGGATGGTTGCATTATTTCTTGATGTTGATAGAGTATAATGAGGACATGACACAATAGTTTCTAAAAACACTTCAAAATGATGAAGCCACTATTTGAGGGTTAAGAGTTTATGCTTCAAAAGTTGTAATTGCAAAAGTGTTTGGATTACCAAGAGAAGGAGATGAATTCCTAGTCTAGGAAAATACTATAGCTGCCAAGGATGAATTTAGAGAATATGGAGAGAACCTCGACTCAACATCCCAAGGTACCAAAAGGTTATCGTTGTCATGGGTATGGGCTTTTGTTGCTTCATATATTATTAAATATCTTACATGTGATGGTAGGTAATATCTTTTATACACAGTGCATTTCAAGATTTTGAACCATCTTTGTCATAATAGGAGGGTTAATCTTCCCAATTTTCTTTATAACCTATTGAAAAGAATGGGTTCTGAATATAAAAGAAAGATAAATAATTTAGCATTGTCACATTATTGCTTAGTCACCCTACTGGTAAAAATAATTTTAAGGGTTCAATAGCCACATGTTTCATGGGAAAGCTTCTTAATTTGTAGTCATATTAGTAACATTCTTGAAGAACTAGTTGTCCATGAAAATTTGGAATCACCTGTTGCATCAATGAGGGAAATACCCTTTGGTTCACCTACCCACAACAGAGAAGAACCAAAGGAGTAGTTTCTGCAAGATTTACCACTCGTAGCCTCTAAGCAACCTACAACAAAGGATATCCAAGAAACCCCAACTTCTTCCAAAACACCAAGAACCAAAAAGAGGAAAGGTGGATCTTCGTCTGCACCCACAAAAGTGTAGAAGAAGAAACCCACCCAACCAAGGCATTCACATTGCCTAAGAAAGAAGGGTGTTATGAGGGGCTCAATCAAGAAGCAGGAGAAAGAAGATACTGTGACAATGGAAACATATTTAGAATTGAAAGAAAATGTTTTTGGGAATGTTCATACACTAGTTAAAAGGAAACAATATATCTTAACTACCTTTGAATCTAACTCAAAGGATGTTTTTGTTTCCAAGAAGAAAATGAAGATAATCCCACAAAGTCCTATCAGTGAGGGTTGTGATTATACTGTAGGTGATGATGATCAATTTTTGGAGAAGGATGGAAATTTGCTTATAGAAGAGAGGAATTCCAAGAAAGAGTTACAGGAAGCATTGGAAATAATAAAAAAAATAGAGGAATTGTTAAAGTATTATGAATAGAGAGATAAGGAAAGAGACTTAAAAATTAAGGAGTTGGAGGATAAGATTCACGCATATGGGCATGGTTCTAAACTAGACTTGCATAACTTGCCATAGTAAAGGTGGGAAATACAAAAACTACAACAGAAAGTAGAAGACCCCCTTTCATAAAAACTCTAACTTATCACACTATAATGTCTTTAGGATATCAGTTATGGAAAATAACTCAAGAATTCTCCTAGCAAAGAGAAATGTGGGAGACGGAAAAGGAAAGAATGATTTCAGACCATAACAGAGTATTGGAAAATAAGGAAGTTGGATTGGTAAAGTCTTATGAACAAAGAGATAAGGAAAGAGACTTAAAAATTAAGGTGTTGGAGGAGAAGCTTCATACATATGGGCATGGGTCTAAACTAGACTTACTTTCATAACTTGCCATAGTAAAGGTGGGAAATACAAAAAATGCATCAAAAAGTAGAAGACCCCCTTTCATTAAAACTCTAACTTGTCACACTATAATGTATTTAGGATATTATTTATGGAAAATAACTCAAGAATTCTCCCAACAAAGAGAAGAGTGGGCAAAGGAAAAGGAAATAATGATTTCAAACCATAACAGGGTATTGGAAAACAAGGAAGCTGAATTGAAAAACATGATAATTAAAACTTAGGAGATAGTAGATAAGGTTGTTCAAATCATCAAATGTAAGCCCCCTGCTAGAATTTATGCTTTATTTTACAAGAGAAATTCTTGAGTTTCCAATTCAATCAACTGATCAATAACTTTCCAATTGCCATGAGCAATAAATTTGAATTTTTATATATTTTTGTTGATGTTGCACTTGATATGCAGGATCAGTTATGTGAATTTTATTTACATAACTATGTTGTGCCAGATAGTACAAAATGAATCCCATTGATATTTGTGGGTGATTTATAGATCAGGGCATTAGCTTCCTACTTCAGAAATGAGACATAGATGGGTGAAATCATGTAGGATTATGTTGAGAGAGAGAAATCAATTACTTTCCAGGTCAGAAAAAATCCAAGAACCCTAGTGTAATAATAGAAGAATAGACAAAACTTCAGAGGTATAAGGGGGTAGGTAGGAAATTATGAATTTAAGACTAAATAATTATGTTAGGATGGAGATACTAATTGTAGGTATTATCCATCATTCTTTTCATTTTGTACAAAAAAAGTGAAAGTTTTGACCCTTGAGTTACAGAAAAAGGAACCCCACTTTGCATACAACTTTATAGCCATGCTTGAAAAGACTCGTAGGTACATGGACATTTCCAAAGACAAGAGACTTACATGGGTACCTCTTAACTTCTCTCCACCTATGCTCCTTTATCTGATGCCACATTGGACATGAGAAAAGAATGAAGAACAAGAGGAAGCTGAGAATTTCAAACATGCAAGACCTTCATGCTATGGAGGTTTTTATTTGAATCAGCTAAAAGGAGTGATGAAGCCAATAATTTTAGACATTTCCAGATACTCGTTTCATACATATTTCTAAACTTTACTATCTTTTTATGATCATCATGCAACTTGAATGTGGTTTTAGAATATGGAAATATGATTATGGTATGTTAGTAATTTCATGGTTAATGTGTGAATATGTATGGAATGCAATCTATATCTATGTTTAAATTATGGTTATTAGTATTATGTATATGTTTAGGTGAACTAACTCTTTGCAACCAAGAAGCCAGAGAAAGCAAACTGTAGCCTACAACAACTAAGGAGTGTAGCTCGTAGCCAAAATAGTTTCAGACAACGATGTAAGGGAAGTTCCAGAATAAGAACACAACAATTATAGAATTGGAGGCGTCTATTTATCAGGATGATTGTGAGTCACCATGTCATTTAATAAGACTATTGAAGAAGAGGAAATATACTATGATTGAGAATCCAACATGACTATTTCCACATTCCACGTTTTTGTTTTACCGTTGCAACAAAGTTGTAGTCCTGATCAACTTCTTCTACCTTTTTAGTTATATTTTTAGTTATGCATACTTTGTCACACTCTCTTCCTTAGGGGAGTGGTGATTTGCATTTAGATTTATGTTTTGAGTCATTGTTTCAATAAGACTCCTCCACACCTATATATGTGGTTTAGCGGTCAAGGAGAATAACAAGCATAGAAAATATAGCAGATATATATGTTCAGATAGTTTTCTTCTGTTACACAAACAATACATGTTTCCAATTATGTTTTTATGGATAAGATATCCCTAAAAATCCTTATTAGATTTTGAAATATGGTGTTATGCAATGGAGTTTTCAATTTACCGTCATGTTTAATTGATTTGAGAAGCTAGATTTGAGTTTATCTTATGGAGACAGTCACTTGAGCAAGGAACACTCAAGGTAATTGTTCCCCACTTTAATTTTTGTATATTAATTTCTATTGTTGTAGTAGTTACCTTCATTATTGCATTTTTTTAATCAGATTATTCATGCTATGAATGTGAATGAAATCATGAATAAGATCTTGTCTTGCATTTCACAATTTATTATCTAAATGCATTGTCCTCTGGAGTGAGTCAAATTTAGTAGTGTTAGTTACATAATTCATTCTTGACAGTGAACTAGTCATAGTCTTTAGCTATAAGTACTTGTATCAATAGTTTCATATTCAATTCTTTTTACTATTATGCAGTTTATCTTTTTCCCACATATGTAACACCTGGGCAATATAAGAGTCTCTAAATTCACATACAATGCCAACATCATCAAAAGCTTACATTATCCCTAGTTGATAATTAAATGGAGTCTTTACAAGGGTTTAGTGGACCGTTTAGTTAGGTACTCCCTTTAAATTGTTTAGATATCACAAAGTTTATTGAACATTAGTTTGTCCTTACATCAGGGTCCCATACACCATGACATTAGGAAGAAGAATGTACTCGTGTCCCTCAACACCCTTAGCTGAGCATTTGGATGTGGAAATCCAAAGTTTTTGGTATTCATTTTCATAGTAGGAGAGACAATGTTAACCCTCTTGGAAAGTTGGAAAAGAATGCGAGAAAAGAGTATGCCCACCAGCTACACATTAAAGACTTATGAGTGAATTGTGATAATCATTATGAAGTTTAGAAAAGGACTTATAAGAGAGTAATATTGGAGTTTATCCACACCCTACATCTCTTTAGGGTTCCCGATCAGTAGCAAGAGGATGGAAAATTCCTTGATGAAGATGAATACAACAAAGTCTTTGTTTAGCCTCTCCTCTTGCCAAATTGGACCGAAGAAGAGGAAATAGATCTTGATGTTATCACTCGTTCGATTTTGAGAAGAACAAGAAGGTGGATCAATGCTCAAATTTCCCTCCTCGAAGCATAAAATATTGAATTAGCTTATGATGGGAAAGAAGAGGAGGAGGTCCCTAGTAGCGAGGATGATGAAAAAACTGATGAAGAAGAAGCTTTTGGCATAGTCTCCACCAACAAAGAAGTTTCCACTCTTCCGAGGACAAGGGGAAAATCCAAGAAAGAAATAGAAGAGAGGCACCTAATGGAGAAACCATGGGTATACAAGAGAAAGGTTGGAGAGGCTAGCAAACCTCTGCCTAAGAGGACAAAGAAGATAGGCACAGTAGCTATGGAGACAATTCTTGAGGAGTCCTCTCCTCCCTCTTTACCACCAATCACAAATCCTCCCCCTTATCCTTGGAATCCTCCTTCACCACCTCTAGTATCAACTACTCCATCTCCACCATCTTCATCAGATCCCGCTTCCTCTATTCCCATTCTTCCTCCCATTATTTCCTCTTCACCCACTATTGACATTTCACTTCATCTCACTTCCTCCACTCTTTCCATCTCTACCACTTTGGTAGAATCTTTACCTTCTACCTTTGTTGCTTCTTCCCCTTCTTCCTCTTCCCTTTCCACCCCTTAGTTCACTATCTCTACTCTACCACCTACCACTCCTTCCATTTCTTCCCCCACTTCCCTAATCCTACCAGAGTCCTTCATGTCCCACCTCAATAATCTTCCCAAGCCATTTATGGATATTTTACTTTGGAATGTAAACATGACATTGATTAATCATGTTGTTTTTATTTTCCCTCCCCTGCTTCTGAGGATGTCATAGAGCCACCCTCTATGGAGAGTGTGGATAAAATCTTGGAGGAAATGAAGAAATAGGAGCGAGAAGGTGTGGAAAATATTCCTATGATGGAGGATACTTCTATTGCTCCTCGACATGAGGAGAAGGCATATAAGGAGATTGTGGATGTAAAAATAATAGAGCCTCACGAGGAGAAGATAACAGAAGAAGAAAGAATACCAGATGTGGAGGAGAAGGCAAAGGAAGAGTAGAAAGATCAACAGACAAAAAGGGCCACAATAAAAAAGTCTACAGAAATACCTTTCCCCACAGCTCAGATCGTAACTGTCAATTGGTTGCAGCAACAATTAAAGAATAATGGGCCTATAATTGAAACCTCAAAAGCAAGCCTTGAGGAAAATTTTGGCTTGCATTGGGAAGCCTAAGGAGAAGAAATAAAAATAAGGACACATGTGACCAAAGATGCCTCGGTTTCAAGAACCTTTCACGTAGCAATGCCTTTAGTGGATAAGGATGTCACTATAATTTTTTTGGAGGAATATCATATTTATTCAATTAATATTGGACCCACTAATAGAGCTCAGGAGATAGATGAATTTCAAGGATTGATATCCAATAGTTTGAAGAGAATGGATAAGGATCAAGCCACAAAGAAAGAGTTGAAGGGGCAGATTATAGAACTCATGACCTTTATCCAAAAATTAGCAACTCTTATTTAAAGTGTCCCAAGGAAGTTCACTGCTCTAGTTTTTCTTTCGAAGGAATATGTAAATAAAATGGATCAAATGAAAACATGGACGTAGACCACACATGAGTGGATTAGCAATATTGTTGCCACTAGAAATAAAGCAATTATAATGGTAATTGAAATGTATTATAATTTCATAATTTTGAAGGATGAAGTTGACAAGATGATCAAGGATTGCATTTCCTACTCCAAATATTATGAGATGACATATCCAAAGTTGGAGGCCATTAAAAATTTATCTACGGAAACAATGGAGAAGGAAGGGATTTTTCCAAAGGATAAGGTTAGAAAACCAACATTTTGGATATACACGTTGGATTTTTGGATGGAGGTCATATCTTAGGTAATGCCTAAGATGAATGCTATTGTGGAAAAATAAATGAATTACTTGTAGATTGTAACTAGTATTTGAAAGACATGGTGAAGATCCCTGTGAATGCTGCAAATAAATTGAATGATGTGGAGTTGAAACAACATTGGCAGAGAATTATATATTAGAAGTAGACCACTGACAACATGAATAAGGAATTTTTGAATGTTGGTGCACATTTTTTGGTCCATTCAAAGGAGGTGATTCGACAAAGGAAGTCCTGCATTGACCTTCATAGCCAGCTGATGGACAAATATGAGGCTTTGGACTACAAGATTCATGTTGCCTAGGCTCTGCCAAATGATAAATTGAGAACTGTGCTTACTAGTTTTGTTAAATATGCTATAAGTGAAAGGGAAGCTGAAAATTCTATAATAGAAGATAAATTTTTGTAATATTCTAGCTAGTTGTAGTTTGTTACCTCAAAGTGTGTGCACCTATATTTTATGGGATTTTGTAAGATATATTTAATGTAAAAGTTATATTATTATAGTTTACATTCTCCTAAGTTCTTATATAATATAATTTTAAATTGGAGGATAAGAGGGAATATTTTGTAGAATATTTAATGCACCTCCAATATTAAATGCAAATGTAATTTGGGCAATTGGTTTTGAGTTAATCTCCACCATTGATTTTGCAATCCTTCTCTATAAAGGCATCCTTCTCTCATTTGTAAAGGGTTGAATAGAAGTTGTTGTAAAGGCATTTTGAGAATTAATATAAGAAAAAGGCATTGGAGTGTTGGTGAATTTTCATGTTGTTTTTGAATGCATGCATGGTTCCTTCTTCCAATTTTATTTCCAGTTTTACTTCAAGTTTAGTTATTATGATGGTAAAATGTTAAAGGTATTTGATGAATCTGTTGCTCATACCATTTATAATTTGTTGATTGTAAGTTACTTTGTATGGTTAGTCTAAGCCTTTTATATCGTCGGTTCAACTGTGAATGTTTTCCCATATTATGCCATAAATTGGATATATGTTTGAATATTATAATTTGAAAATCCATAAGATTTCCTTTGAATATTGCACTATTTCTACAACGTTGTGGGTTCAACCCTGATTAAACAAAAAATGGTTTTGGGGGATTTGTCTATTTGCAACATCAATCGTTGTTATTATTGACCTTAGGTTTTCAGTTTTAGGATTTCTAAACCCTCATCTTTTAAACTTTATGTTAAAATCTAGGTTAGTTTAGGAAGAAAAGCATCACTTTGAAATTGTCATATTGGATATTAAAATTCATTTTCAAATTACAAATCTGAAAATACAACTAGGTTTTTTACCAGTTTTCATATATTACAAACCTTTGTTTTAAAAGTTCCAACAAAACATTAATGTCCCTTGTGAAACCAACATTACATTAACCATTGAGTCATTTTATGCAAAGTTGAGACCTAACAATTGAAGCCTCGGGTTTATATTTTTGAAGTTTTTTGAGGATAGATTTCCTTTCGAGAGATAAGGTACTCTGTTACTTTGTTTGTGTTGTGAATGTGCAAAAACATTAATCAACATATTCAACTTTCAAATCTAAAATAAAATTAGGAGAATAATGAAGACCTTTTTGGATTTTATGGACATTGTATGTAGTTTAGATGTAACAACCTCGATAGTGCAATTTTGGGTGTGTTACCTAGTTTGTGGGCTATTTTTGTTGGCCTTTTACTAAATTCATTCTTAAAAAATCATTTGTCCTTTGTCTTTAGTAGATTGGACCTCTCAAACTCTTTGTCTCTACTATTACAAAACTTTGTGTAATCTTTGTACTTTTATAATAGAAACATATTTAAAAATAATAATTGAGAGTAACAACAAAAATATTGTCTCAAATACAACAATATTTTTAATTAAAATATACAATAAAATCATACTCCAATTACATATTGACTTCTATATACAAAATAATAAAAATTTCACAATATTAAAAGGACCACAAAATTATTTCTAATAATTAAATATTAAATGAAAAATGATGTATATAATTATACTTTTATAATAAAAAATATATTTGAAAATAATAATTGAAAAAAACAACAAAAATATTATGTTTCAAATACAAAAATATTTTTATTAAAAAATATACAATAAAACTACACTCCAATTACATATTGACTTCTATATACAAAATAATGAAAATTTCACAATATTAAAAGAACCTCAAAATTATTTCTAATAATTAAACATTAAATGAAAAATAATGCATATAATTCTCCACTAAAATAATAATATTATATTATATATCTTCTAATGTATTATTAAATTATAATTATTTTTAGAAAATATTTATAAAAATATAAAAGAACAAAATATCACTTAAATGATAATATATAAACAACTTGCAATATAATTAGTAATAAATGAGCATTATTTTAGTGGAGAATTGAAGATTGATATATAGACTAAGGGGTGGGCAATGATGATTAAAAACAAAACATAAACATTGCACGTAATGTCCAAACCTAGAATGATGAATAAATCCATTAATTATTTGAAGGCATTCTAAGGAAATATGATGAATGTTGAGAACATCATTGACACTTAATAAAATTTCAACTTTGCCACGTCATTGTGTAAATAATTGGCAACCATAGTTTTGAACTTTTCACCAAAATGATTTTAATTTATTTTTTTGGGAAGATTTTATTGGGTCTTCACTACAATCATAATAAATGAACATATATGAGAAAATTGTATCCTTGTTTTTTATGAGTCCCTAGTAGGACAAGGATTTTAATGTTTTTGTTTTTATTTTTATTTTTGTCTTTTTTAATGTTTATCTTTCACTTTTAATTTAAAATTAAAATTTGTTTAATTTGTTTATTTTTGGTGGTTAAAGAGTTAATTATGTATTTGTTAAAAATTGAAGGGGAGATGTTTAATAAAAAATAAGGGTGAACAAAATTAAAATAATTTTCTAGTGTTTGTTTGTTGTATTGGAAATCATCTGCATGTAATTTGTTAGTGTCCTCTTGCAAGGCAATCAATTGACATGCTTAGTGAAGCATCCACCATAATTAGAGACTACCATTTTTTTATTTTTTTTGATTAATAGGAAACTATCTATATTAAAATAAAGATAAAGTTACATATTCACAAAAAAAAAAGTGGGTGGTAAGAAGGCACACCCCAAGAGTCATATGGGCAAAGCCCAGAAAATAAAAAAACTAGATTCACATGGGCCAAGCCCAAAAGTCCATAATCATAACAATTATAAAATAAAAAGGCCATCAAGCGGCCAAAGCAGTGCTAGCAGAGCCAAGAGGGTTTTTGTCATCCAAGTGCTTCCCCCATACATTAGCGGGGTCTGGAGTGACATCAAGAGGAGGACACCAACCATCATCGTCTTTTTCCTCTTCTTTATCTTTAGCCTCATGTTGGGGCAAGATTGCAAGAGCAAGCCGCAGGAAACTTTTACCAGAGTCTGGCCAACCAAAGCTAGAAGCAGGAGTGCCATCAGAGGGCCACTCAGAACCGCCACCGCCGCTCCCCACAACTCCTCCAGAGGGCCACCCCTGGCCAGCTCGTAGAGGAGGAGAGCGGGTCTGTCGAGGAGGGCACGAACCACGCTAAAGAGGAGGCTGAGATTGGGGGGAAGCAGAGCCACTCCGCTATCAGCTTTGAGAGGGTGACTGGTCGCAAGAGGTGGGCGAAGCGGGTACCTGAGCAACAATACACGAGGCATTGCCCCAGTGGTCCAAAAGCACCTGCAGGTGAGCCACCTCAAGTACAACTTTATTTTCTTGAACCTAAATCTGTAAGAGCACATTAGAACAAATAATAGCTTTAGAATACAAATAAACATTTTTATCCATTTGAGTTTTAGCAAATATGCAGGCATTTTTGTCTTTCCAAATATTGAAGAGGATTTCCACCCTGAAAGTGTGCCAAAGCTGTGTATACTTAGCAAGAAGTTTGGGCAAGTCTACCAGCAAAATCATATGTAGGAAAAAAGATCTGGTCTAAAGGGCTGAAAGAAGTCATGAATCCAAGTCCAAAACTGTTGGGCTCTGGTACAAAACTAGAAGAGATTCTTAAAGGACTCCGCTTGTCCACAGAAAGGGCAATGAGGGTCCTGGACCCCCAAGTGAACAATTTGAGAACCCACAGGCAAGCCTTGGAAAAGAATACACCAAGCAAAGCTGGAAAGTTTTGGCTCAACACTTGTAGACCAAGTGGCAAAAAATATTTTTCTCCAAACATGAGCGGGAGATTGAAGAAGCCACCTCTGGTTCAAACTTTCAATCATAGGAAAGTGTGGTGAAAGCCACCTATAACCAAGCCTAGGCTTGTAATTTCTGAAAGGGGTGTCTGGGTACCACTTCTAGTCCTTCCACCAGGGCTTGGACCCACAAATTCCCACCTTATGAAGAATTTATGTAGGAATAGCATTCACCAGACCATCATAAGTAGCACAGTCTTGGTTTTGAAGCCTATAAAGGGCACGCAAATCTTCCCACGGCATGATGCGCATTGTGGGTATGTGAAATGCTTGTAAAGTTTGAATACCTTTCTTGTGAAACCTGAGCGCCTTAAGCCACAATGACTTAGCCAAAGGCTAACCATTGCTAGAAAAAAGAGGCGACCACCAAACATTTTGTTGATTGAGTGAAAGCCCATTACAGAAACTAGAGCCAGCCTAGTGGAGCCAGGGTTTAACCGCCTCCCAGGCTCTCCAAATGCTCTTGGCCACAAAATTTCCCACAACTTGAACTGGCTCCTTCATGATCAGAAGGGTTTGAAATCCAATCCCCTTCCAAGTAGGTCTGTGAACAAGAAATCTTGACTAAATGAAATGTCTGAGAAGAATTTTCTAGGCTTCATCTCCAGTAAGGGCACAAATTACCATTTCACACATAAGGCAGTCCCTTGTCTTTGAGTGGAGAGTAGCCCAAGTTCTCCAGAGTCTCTGGGAAGGCAACATAATTCCCAAGCAACACGGTGAAACCCTCTATGGGACTCTGCAGAGGCCCAAAGGAAACCCTGAAGCAACTTTTCAAGTTTGCCATAGGCAGCTTTTGAAGGGGCCCAACAAGAAGAATAATAAACATGGGTGGCTACAAGAATTTTGGAGCAAACTTGAAATTTCCCTGCCAGAGAAAGGGGTTTGGTAATCCAGTAAAATAAAATATAGCTAGAATTACTTTGTCAACACCTATTTTGTCCAAAAATTATGTATGTTGACATGTAATAACAATTTCAAGGGCGCCTATTTTGTCCAAAAATTATGTATGTTTTGGTTTCTATTGTTTGTTTGTTGCTATTGTTGTTTCTGTTGTCTATTTTTTGTTAACCATGTATTATTGAACTTCTACCCTTGTGAAATTTTGTGTTGAGGTTACAACTCCCTATAAATGTTGCTTATATTATCAAAAATAATTTCAAGGTCACCACTTTTATGTGATTCACGTTGGTGGTCCATTGCACCTTTAATTTTACCACATGTGTTTCTAAGCAAGGTACATGTTTACTCTTTGGGTTGCAATCTCTTCACTTGTTTAATTTCAATTTTCATTTGCTTTGCTTCAATCAATATGAAAATTGTAAGAGTTTATAGGCAATTCCACTAACATAACAAATATAAAGAAGAGGAGAGAGTCCACCACTTTACACATTTAGGAAATTATTAAGAATACTTTTGTAATTATCTTATCCCAAATATCATTATTCTTTAGTGTGTATATCACCCAAATACTTCTTGTTAGAGATAATCTATTGATGACTAAATACCAATTCAAAATGCATCTAAATATAATCACTTGAAGTAGGTCTACATAAAAGAACCTTTCCTCACCTTAGTGATCAAGATTGTTTCGGTTCACAAGAATGTTGGAAATGGATACCACAAATTCATACACCTCAAGATTGTTTGGGTTCACAAGAATGTTGGAAATGAATAGCACAAATTCATGTTCCTTCTCATAGAGCACTCGGAGTTTGCCTCTTTATGCTTTTGTTTTTGTTTCTCCTAGGGAGTGCCAATGTCAATCACCAAGATTTGGTAAATAGATGAAAATATTATAATTTTGAATTTTCTTATATCTTGTAATCAAAATCTATTTTTGCAACATTTTTCTATCTTAGCTTTTTTTTATAAACTATTTCTATAAATTCAAGATTTAGAGAAAAAGGGTTACAAGTCACAAACATAAAAAAAATATCATGAATTTGGTACAAACCCATGAACTAAAATACATGGCATCAAAATATGACTTGAAAATTGAGTAGCCCCTTTTAATGTATATCAAAAATAAACAAAAGGATATAGTAAGCACATTCAAGTTTCAAAACGTTTTCAATAAATCCATTTGTGCATATCCTACAATCTTTGTAGTCCAAGAAAAGACATATCTTTGAGGCATTCTAGCAAAACATTTATGTCCTTGTCCAGGCTTCCACATTTTGCATGCATTTCTACCAATATAGTTGTAACATTTGACAAAAATCCCCTTTCCTTTATCCTTTGATAGATGTCCATACTCTATTATAGAGCTCCCATTTTGGCACAATTTGGTAGGATGATGGTAAAAGTTGTAGAATTTAGTGTATACATGAAATTTGGATAAAAGTAAACCAAAGTAGGATGTGATTTCTCTTCCAAATTCAATATAACCTTCAATTGAGCATAAAAATAGTTATATAAAATAAATATTTGATAAATTTTACCAAACAAAGACCTTTTTTGTTGAAGTAGATGCACTCAAGATGTGATTGATTTGTAGTTGCTCAAGATTTGTACAAGATTTTGGTAACATGTACCTATTAATCTTTGATGGATAATTTTCTCTTTATGGATGTCTTGTTATGAATGATGGGGGTAGATCTATAGGTTTTTTTATTGAGGATGTGAATGGTCTATATCTGATGTTGAATGAATGGTTGCGATGCATTAACATAACTTTTTAAATACTTGTTACCTTCTAGGTTAAGCTAAAATATGAATTGTCAAGATTTATTGAGATAAATTTATTAAATATTGGTGGTAAAGTGAATGGTTATTATTTCATTAATTAAATGGATGGTGGAGGTTCAGTAGATGATTGTTTTTTATTTAGTGATTGTGTATGAGCGTGTGAATAATTGACTTATTTATTTATATGTGGATAATTGATGGAAATGGATTTATTTAGCTTAAATAATGAAGGAAAATTAGCCTAATTAACTAAACAATAATAATTATTTAATTAATTATTAATGTGGTGATGTGGTCTAACTAGGAAATGAAAGGCGTTATTAGCAAGAAATTTGACTAGGATAATATTAGCATGGTGTTGTCAAAATTGTGTTGGAAGGTGGTGGATATTGTGTGTCTACATTTTTCTCCTCTTTGAAATGGTGTGACAAAATGAAGTAATGAAATTTTAATGAAAGTAGACATGGATACCTAGTAGAACATTGTGGTGGTAGGGTGCCCCAAGTGTTATGAGTGGATTATGAATGCCCCCTCAAGAGGGTAGATAGGTTTGAAGAACTTTAGTGGGATCTAGAAAGGAGAATAAGGTCAAAAGGAGGTGATGCTAGGGAAGAAAGGAAGGTAGGAGAGGAAAAATTTATGGGGTTTGTGAACAAATGGGAGGGGGAGGAAAAATAGAATAATCTTCACCCTTGGCTAGTTAGTAAGTATAGCTTTGTCACTTAAGAGAATAATAGAGTAAATACGGATTGTATTCTAACACAAAATCACTAATGTTTCAAGAGCATTTATTGGGGGAAAAATTTAGCAAAATATGGATGTTACTAGATGAATTTCACCTTGTTGTATTTATGTTTTTATAAATGGTGTCTATGTTAGGGTTTATAGCATGTGTATTTGAAGTGAAATTTATGCATTTATGTTACCACCTATGTAGTTTCAACATTTGCATCTTGTTGTATAGTGTTTATGAAAACCGTATGTCATTTGTATATCATTCTACAATATTTACATTTTATATTGAAAAAAATAAGTGTGGCTTGATTTTTCCATTTTGCAGGAGTGACTACTATTCATTATGGGATGAGAAAGGTGGTCAATGGTATTGGGTTTAGTGAGATAGTTTAAGAGGAGTATAGATTACTAGAGGTGGTGGGATTGTACCATACCACATAGATACCAAAGATGAGATAAGATAGGCCTATATTAATAACATTAGTGGATAGTGTTGGAAGAATAAGGATTTTGTCATTGATGCATTTGTTGGCAACATGAGCATGTGGGATGAGCACAAATTGTACAATTATTCATTGCAATCTTGTCATTGATGTCAACATTGTACTTTGGTACAAAGACCATGGTGCAGATCAATTTAGATAACTTGAGAATGTTTGAGGATGCTTATCTAGTGCAATTTTGCAAGAAGGTTTGATCCAGTGAAGGTGGTTGATATGAAAATTGACTAAGTGTCAATACAGGTAATTTTGTGAACATGAGATCTAGTTTTTGGGTCCGCATTGGTTCATTGTAGAAGATCTTGGTCTGCAGTTTTGGGATAATTTTGATTATTGTTAGAAGAGTATAAATCCAAAATTTTATACTATGTTTGATCTTGGTGTTAAAGTTATGAGTGACAGTGTATCAGCTTGACAATAACAAGTGTTTTCCAATTCAGTTTGTTGGAGTACAATTAACATTGAGAGGGGGGGGGGGTGAATTAGTGTTAACAAACAAATTAACTCTTTTTATTTCTTTTAATAATTTTTAGATTATGAATGAACTTATGCAATATAAATCAAATGAATAGATAATGAACAAACACATATAAGAGATTGACACAAAGATTGTCTTAAGTGGAAACCCTCCTAGGGAATAAAACCACTCAAACTTGGCCTCATTGGCCTTATCTAAAAATAATATTTGTACAAAGCCTCACTGGCTGATTTGTCTCACTGACAATGGTGCTATCTCACTAATAGTCTTATAGTACTATTTCACTAATAGTCTTTTGAAATGTAAAAGTATGGAAGAATTGTAAATACAGAGTTGATCTCTGTTTTAATAATTACATACTTTGTTCTTCAATGACCTCATAATCAGATTCATAAATTTCAACAACTCAAAACAATATATATATTGCCTTTTTGAAGCATATATTTTGATCTCTCCAAATCCTCTCATCAAAATAAATATGAGCACAATGAAGCATTTAATATATTCTCTGTTTTCAAAAAAAGAATTAGGTAAAAACCTTTTGAAAAAATTGTATCATCAACTTCCATGAAAAACCGAATCTGAAACTGCCCTTGCCAGTTGTAAGAACACATCTTCTTACACAATACTAAACCAAAAATCCATTGGATCTATACAAAATCCATCTTGCTAAGAATGCATTAAGGATAATCAACAAATAACTGCCATATACTCTGCAGAACCAACACTGTCAACAAGGATATCCAACCATGACCAAATACACAATAAACCCACACAATAATGACAGGGTTTTCTAATTAATTATCTATAACAAAAGAAACATTTGACATTTAAATGCACCCTTATCCTTAACAGCAGACCTGAACAGGGTTCTTTCATAAAGAAAACACAAGTATGTACAAACCCGACATAAGGGTAAACACTAATTCGACAAAAACAACTACTAAAAATTGCCAGGAAACCCGTTAAGGGTTAACAAAAAATATTAACAACAAAAACCCGACATTAAGATCTTGTACTGCACAAACAACCATTCACATCTTTTAACAACCATTCAATCTCAGAAACAACAAAATTCCCAGGTAAACACAACAAACCCCAATAACAATTAATCAGAATTAAGATCACCAAAAATAGTCTAAAGCACATTGTTCCTTATTGACATAGAGAAAAGAAAAACAAGAATGATAAAGAGTACACCTTGACTGTCCTACTCTTCGTTGTTATTACTTGTCCCTTCAAAGACCATGCAATCAAACTCTAAAACGAGCTTTGCTTATTACTGACGCCATGATTAGAGTAAAAAACCCTAACAAACAAAAAAAATGAGACAAGTATATGCTCTCACCGAAGTTTCAAAATAACAAAATACCTTTTCAAGTCTGAGCATTATGATGGGAAAGAATTCCCATTCAACCAAAATAATTACCACTGACAATGCAATGACTTTTATTTTTGAATTTATAAAACATTATCATTGCAACCTTTTTCCACTTCATTATTGTCTTTGAGAAGACACAATTTTCCACCTTTCAAAGATTTCCTCACAAAGATTCCAAGCCTTATTTGAAGATACAATATGTTGCCTTATGAAAAATACAATGTGCCTTTTGAACAAAATTTGGATATAGAACTTATCACTGCACCTGACCAATGTTATCATGAAGCTTTAAAAAACATGTAAGGATATAAATATACAGATGGATTTTATAATTTCAAACTGAAATCTGATCAATATGCCAAGCTGACTATAACCAAACTGTAAAACATATCAATCACTGGAATATGCCAAATGCAAGTGATGATGCCAAGATAGATCAAAATAGATATATAAACCCATGCAAGAAGAACTGAACTAAAAGATCACCATGTGCACAACCTGATACCTCAACTTTGGTGTTATGACATTAATGCCAAATAATACTGAGGGACAACACAATGCACATGTTTTGATAAATCTATACATCTCTATGGATTGGAATTTGGCTTTGTGGTTTTATGGAATTGTTGACAGGTGTCAATAGTGTGTATATTCCAAATGGCATAGAATTTGGAGGTCCACGTGTTTGAATGTGAGTGTATAGTTGGAAAATTTTGTTATTAGGTCATTACTGGTGTTGACCTAATGAGTTTTGTATGTTGTGGAGTTTAAATATGTATGATCCATTATGTGGGTGCTATTTTGGGTTCATGTTGACCTATTTTGAATTGTTATGATTTTTGTATATTGGCGTAAAGTGTGTATGTGTGGATCTTGAGCCGACAAGTTACATTTTGCATATTACATCTAATTAGGCCAACCTAATTAATGTTGTAGATGAAGTGGATATATATGAAGGATATTTTTTGATATTTTGTGTTGTGATATATGATAAGAGTTTGTGGATGTGAATTGTGTGAAAGTAAAGTCAATGTAGAGAAAAGTAGAGTATGAATTCAGATTAGTATGAAGTGTGTAAAGTCTGTATTTCGAGCTTTAATAGAACTGTAATTCATGAATATGTTAGATGCAATTGGAATAGTTCAAAACTTGGCTATGTGCCACCATCTCTTCTATCTATCTCTTCTTTCAGTGGGGAAATGAGTTCACTTGGACAATGAGTCCACCTACAGTGAGCACTTTTGTAATATACTATAACCAGTTATAATATATTGTGAGAAAATCCTCATCATGGTTTTTCCCATTTTGGGTTTTCCATGTACAAATATGGTGTTCATGTGCTATGTGATGTTGTTGGTTGTTTTCATTCTTTCATTCATTATTGAAAATTGAATATACTATGAGGATTGAATGCTTAAATGTTTAAGTGGTTTAAAAGAATATTGATTCGCCCCCTCTTAGTATTCTAGGTGTTCAACAATTGGTATAAGAGCTTGGTTCCTCGGAAGGAGATTAACTGCTTGGGGAAGATCCTGGAGGTTGAACACATGGTTGTTAGAAGACTACCTATTCCTCTAGAAGAGATTCCTACAGTTGGAATTACAAAAGAAGATTGTATATTTGACATTAATGGAGAACTCAAAATTTCTCTTGAAGATCTAGAAAGAACTAAAGGTGAAAATAAAGATCTGAAAGAAAATGTCAAAGAAGTAGATGAATGCATTAGAAATTTGAGAGAGAAAATCAAGAAATGTAGAGAAAGACATAAGGAGGTCAGTGAACAATTGAAGCAAGAAAATGAAATTGAAGGTGCAAGTTGAAGAAAGAAAAAGAATTGAAGAATGTATTAATGCAATGGTGAAAA
Organism: Sequoia sempervirens; assembly: GCA_007258455.2. Lineage (NCBI taxonomy): Eukaryota > Viridiplantae > Streptophyta > Pinopsida > Cupressales > Cupressaceae > Sequoia > Sequoia sempervirens. The sequence goes on along the minus strand of VDFB02292953.1, from coordinate 254,592 downwards.
TCAAATATGAAGAATGCACAAAACTTGAACAAGAAGTTGTGAATATGAGATCAGATCTTGAACAAACGAGTCATGAAGACAAATTCAAGATGACCTCTACAAAGATTGATGAAATGATTGCAAATTAGAAAGGATCTAAAGACAAAGGTGGATTAGGGTTTGAGATAGGAGAAAGCTCAAAGACAAATCAAACTATAAACTGGCTTAAAAAGAAGATTGAAGACAAGAATAACAATGGAAAGCAGATTCAAAATCAAAGGAATGAAGCTAGAAGACCACCGGTCAGACAACCAAATGCACAAAGGTACCCATATTTTAATGGTTTGTGTTATTCTTGCAATAAATTTGGACATAAGGCTATGGAATGTAGAAGTAGAATGAATTAGAATGTTCAATATTTTCCCGTTCAATGATTTACATGCAAAATATTTGGTCATAGAGCTAATGAATGAAAAATTCAAATGATGAATGGTTATAACAATGGTAGAATGGTTCAATCTTTCAATGGATACTGTTATATATGCAATAGATTTGGGCAAAAAGCTAACCAATGCAAATATAGAATTAATGGAAGTAAGATTGGTCATAAGAATGTCATATGCTACAATTGTAATAGGTCTGGACACATTTCTAAGTTTTGCAGAAGCAAGAATGTGAAGAAGAACAATCTGGTAAAGAAGAATGATCTAGTGAAAAAGGCTGATCTAGTAGAGATGAAGAAAAAAATGGACAAGATTTAGAAAAAGAAGAGACAATTTCCTCCAGAAACTAACTTGAGAGCTTTGAATCAAGGGGAGCTTTAATGGAAATCTTTCATCCCCTACCAAAGAAATGGTGTTGATACTTCAACATGTGGATATGAGGTATAAATCAATGTGCTTGATCTATTAGAGAAGATCCCAGTAGAAAATATCATGATGCAAAAATTTGCAAAGCATTTGAAGCTTGACTATGCATATAGTTAAGGGTTTGAAAAATTTATTGGTTAAAGCATTTATAGAAAAAATAGGTCATGGTAGAAGGTTTATAAGTGATTACACTTAATCAAAATTCATTTGCAATCAAGTTTTCAAGAGGAGAAGAGCATACAAAGAGCATAGTAGTGCATTTGAAGTGTTTGAGATCTAGTGCACGCAAAACCCTAGCCAGAAAGCAAAGTAAAAGGTATTTATGGTCTCCATTTTCCCTAGTTTTTTAGAAAATACTTTGAAAGCATTTGCAATGGCTACTCCTAGGGTTATTGAGGTCACATAAAGACCCCAACCTAAATTCAAGAAACATCCTGATAAATCCACAAAGGTCGACCCGAAATGTGCATTTTCAAGGGTTCCCTATGTGTCCTACATACATAGGACATAAGAATCTACATTCATGGGAAAATGAGCTCACCGATGATGACTTTGCATTGAAACTAGAGTATCAGAATTTGTTTGCAAAGAAGCTTGATGTGTGGCAAGGGTTTCCAAACTTTTGTCATGATAATGCTTGGGTAAGAATTGCACTTAGTCGAATTCATGACAGATTTTTATGGAAAGATATGCTCAGGATGATCACAAAGGAAGTGATTAGGGAAGTTACAGGGTTATTCTCAATCAAACTAGTTCCATTGCTTAAGTAAAAAATGAGGTTGTGATGGAAATTACCAATGCGACATATGACAAGAGGACATTGATAATAAAGAACATTAGAAACCCTGTGGTGAAGTATGTCGCAATGATGATTGGTTATAAAATTGATTTTTCAAACAAAGAAAACTCTGTTTCAGCCACTACCATCAATACTGCCTATGAAATGGTGGAGAAAGGAGTCGACTATGACTTGTGCGAGCTTTTAAGACAACAATTAATGGAAAATTTACAAAAGTAAAAGGATTCTATGTATCCTTTTAAATATGGAACCTTGATCGTATGTTTATTATTTTATTTCTTAAAAGAACTCCCTATAACAAAGAGTGTGGTGTCATTAAGAGGAAGACCTGTTGCACACCAAATTAAGGACTTTTTGAGAGGTCTTCGAGATTCAAAGGTATAGGATGATTCCCTTATGGCATTATTTGTAGTATTTAAAAAGAAGATGCAAGAAAGGGAGAGGAGTCTTTGAAAGATGGTAGAGAAGTACAAGAATTACATTACATTCTTGGTGACAAAGGATGAATGCATTATATAGGATGTAGAGCCTAGAATAGTATGGATCCTGAAGATGGGATATGAAATCACTTAGCAACATATTGTAGGGTCTACGGGATACATGCTAAGCAAGCCAAGAGACACCTTCAAAGAGGTATGGAACTTATGAAGAGAAGTCCATGGAAGTCCACTTGAACCAAAGGCAAAAATAGATTAACAAGATTGTGGAGAAAATGACTGCAACATTTGCAGAAGCAATGTGCCTCACACCAAAACAAGTTGAGGAAGGAAAGGATAAGTCTGGTGCTCCAAGAGGTTCATCAAGTGTAAGAAGATCTGGTAGAGCAACTACCACTCCTCTAGTTGCTCAGAAGTCCTTCAGGACTAAGCCTACCTCAGGAGAGAAGAGGAAAGTACCCGAAAGTGCTCTAGTGAAGAAAATGACTTCTTCAGTAAAACAACAAAAGAGGCCTGAGAAGGAAAAGGTTGCTTTGATAGCACAACAAACTGGCCCTATGAAAAGGAGAGTGAAGACCAAGGCTACTAGAGAGCAATACTGGGGTGTGAATGTGGATGATGATGATGATGAAGAAGAAGGACCACAGTTGGTCCACAAGAGGAAAGCTAAAGCTCCACAAGGTGAAGCAAGTACAAAGAAGCAAAAAGGTGATATTGTGGATATAGATGAAGAGGCTAAAGTAGAAAAATAAAAATAAGACTTTGTGATCCACATGAGAGAGAAGAAAGAATAAACAAGCAAAAAGAAGACATCGAAAGAGAAGAAAAAGCAAAAGAAGAAACCTCTGGTAAGAACTCAAAATCCTATGAAGGTATATGCTCTATTTAATGGTATTTTCCAACATGAAATGTTGGAGGAAACTACAGAACTATACACTGAGGAAAATGAGGTGGAAAAGGCCACCATTGTTGAAGTCATTGTAAAATATATTGTTGTTCTTGAAGTAGATATGAGAAATATAGAAAAAAAACTACCTATAGAATTAAGGAATATATTGATTAAGAGAAGAAAAGAAGCCATAGAGGAAAAGGCTAAATTAAAGTCCTATGCATTGGAAAAGATTATTTATCCTCTTTTCGAAGAGAATCAAGCCACATTAGCTATTGTAGTGTAGAAAATTGTACCCCTTTCTAGGAGAAAGTACAATTTCACACTTATTTGGATCTATTTTGGTGACCTATTCATTAATGCATTTTAAAATACCATTAATAGGCCCCTAATACCCCTTTATCATGCATCCTAAGGCCTATTTAACTTAATTTTATTTAAGTCCTGACACCACAACCCACATTGAACAAATGTTGGGGATTAAATTAATGCCTTGACATTTTAGGAGTCTTGATGATTTAGGTGAGGACCCATTTTCCATAGGGTGAATGGGTCCTCATTAAGTGCCATAAACTTAGATTTTGATATGTGTAGGGTGGAAATTTAAGGTTTTAAATTCAAATTTCACATGTCAACTTTTGAGATCTGATAATTGGAAAATTAGGAAGGAAGCCTATAAATCTAAGTTTTACATTCAATTTACACTAAGTAAGTAAGACAAGAGAAAGAAAATATTTTTACATGATATCAAGCATTCAAGAGCAAGGAGAAAGCAAAAGTGAAGTCATGGAGCAACATTCTATTGGTTTTTTGCAGGTCTTCAAGGATCAAGCATTATTGAATAATTGATGATAGATGCCTATGGAGAATCATGATGGATTCTAGGTTTTGGGAGAAGCACTATGAGATTCAACCTAACCTAATGACTCATTTCCTAAGTGATTCCATCTTCTATGATCATTCTATTTTCAGCCTAAAGAGAGGTATATTCAAATTTGTGACTTATTAAGGGGATTTGAGGTCTCTTAAAGTAGGTCTTCATCATTGAACTCATGTTCATTTAAGATCCTATTCTAATACACTTGAGTAGGGTTTCTTGGCATTATTTGAGATCTAAATCTTAGACACACTTAAGGTTAGGATTGCACACAAGTTTCATGTTTTATATTTTTATTTATCATCAAGGTTTAATTACCAAACTTGGGGTTTGATTGAGGCAAACCCCTATCCACCAACAAACAAACATTTTTTTTTGCATATTTTTGACAGATCCAAATCTGGGAGCAGGGATATCAAGTTATAGGAAGGAATTGCAGGTCTTAGGCTTCAATATCAGATTCATATTTTTTCAAAAAATCTTGCCAGGACCCATTTGCAATAGGGCAAATGAGTCCCTGTTAGGGTTACAAGAACACCAACTTTTGATAGGTGCACAGTATTTAGTACCTTTAGATTCTCCAAAAACTTTGTTGGTTCCTTTTTTTTTATGTTAAATCTCCTAAATGCACTTTTTAGGTCTCAATTTGGAGTTATTTTTCTATTTTTAATCTTTATTCTCAAAGTACTATTTGACTTAGACCCCCATCCTAGCAAAAAAGGGAAATTTACATATTCACACCTTGATTTGACTCACCTTGAGGTTGATCGTCATTTCATTGTGTGGATCTCATTTCCTAATAAATCGAGGAAAGATAGGACGCCTTGTCCTCTTTGGATCCACTTTTCCATTTTGGGACACCCCCTATTTTTCCTTCATTTCATTTTGATGAACTTGACCTTGTACAACAAAATTCTAAAAATTGGAGTCATTTAATCCTAGATCTTAGTTTTGCAATAGTTTGCATTAGTTTCATTACATTTAAGGTTCTCTAATCTTGAATAAGTGAACATTGCATTTAGGGTTAAATTTTCATGTTTACATTGCTTAAAATCATTAAAAATCAAAAAAATTGCATTAGATATGAGTTTATTTTACATAATTTTAACATTGAAATCATCATTCAATCATTTATATTCATGTTGAACATTAAAATTAGTCACATTTTTCATCATTCAACCTTAGTCAAACTTGCATTTAGAGGCCTAAAATCTGGAAAATCTATTACAAAACTCTTTATTTGATCTATTTAAGGATCTAGGACTTATTGCTTACAGAATGCTTAAACGTAAAAGATCAATTATTACAACGTTTAACTTAAGTGATTACAAATTAAATGCTCAAATGAATAATGAACATAACATAATTAAATAAATGCCAAGATAAACTGAGAAAGAAAAGAGAGAAGAATAGAGAGACGAAACCAATTGATAACGGAGTTCGTCCCTAAGGACTACGTCTCCGGGTTCCTCTCCAATGGAGGACCGATCCGATTAGCTCCAAAAATCAATTACAATGGCTTCAAGACTATCTCCTTCAAGCATTCAGCAGCATGACTGTACTCTGATATGCAGAAATGTCTTCAAAGACTCTCGAGCATTCTCCCGCTATCTCAACCTGGACTTCTAAATCAAAGGCCTATACCCCCTTTTTATACAAGAAACTTGCCTAATTAGGCTTAACCTCTTCATTAAATGCATATCTTCTCCTAACAGCTCGTACTATGTCTGGTTCATCCTCTGACATCTTTTGATTCGGGTGGTTAAGGCAAATTTTGTTTGTTTTGGGCTTATTTAAGCCATTTGTTAATGGATTCGGGCATAGACATACATCAAAACCAACCGACCTCAACATATAGATGTAAACGGTTCGGTGGTTAAATGGTTATAAACCATTTTGGTAGCCGCGGGGTCGGCGGTTCCAACCCCGCCGGCCTCGCTTTTATCTCTTAACCCGCATTTTCAAACATCAAAAGCAACGGCAACCTATACATAGTATGAGCAGCGGCTGCAGGTGCAACGGTTAAACCGTCGGCCGTTGGTGCGGAGATCTCGGGTTCAAACCCGTCCAACAATTTTTAAGCAAACTGTTAAAACAAACAAACCAAATCGTAAGCCGAAGACTCGACACGTGTCGCAACGGTATTCGCCGAAGGGAATGACGTGCGCTGACGAAGACTTCCCGTACTCTGACTGGACCGCTGACGAAGCCGACGCCATGCTGACTGGACTGCCACGTGTCTTACTGGCATTCGTTGAAAATGCTGACTCATCCGATGACGTGTCGCTGACTGGGTGCCACGTGTCGCTGACGAAGCCACCCAGTGGACTGCCACGTCCGCGTATGGATGCCACGTTACCAGTACGGACGGACACGTGTCAGCCAATGATTGGTCCGTATAGATGACTCATATGCCATGTGTTGGGTTGAATTCGTCCACTTGGCTTCCGTACTGTACGGACCGCCACGTCAGCATGCTGACGTCATCATCAGTACCCTCTAAGTTGACTGAAGTTTGACTGCTTCTATCTCGAGCATACGATGTCGGATTTCAACGAAACGAACGCCGTCGGAATCATCTTGACGAGCTCTTCACGATGACGCTGATTCTGTTGATTTCTGAGATGATTATTTTTTCCGCCTTCTCGACGCCCCTGAAGCCGGTTTGACTGGAAGTTTGACTGGCCGTAACTTGCACAAACGGAGTCCTTTTCGACCCGTTCAAGTTGCGTTGGAACCAGGACGTCGTTCTCTTTCTGATGGAGCTGAAATATGGAGCATTGGGAACACTTTAATTTTCACTGAAAAATTGTCCCCCGGATCATTATTACAGATCAAAAACAACAAACACATATGATCACCTTAGAAGTACAAAACTCAAATTTAAAAAACCCTAATCTAGGACCCATTCACCCTAGGGTGAATGAGTCCCTGCACAAAAAATTTCAACAAAATTTTTGAGTGATTTTTGGTCTTTGATCTGTATTTTTGTTTTTGATATCAGACCTGAGAATTAATTTCCCGAAACAATTTTCTTGTGCATTGAAATTGTTGTTCATTTAGTTAGATATTGAAACATTGGGAAAAGCATTTCTTGCATATTTCAATTAAAATTAGTATTAGCTTTTTGCATTTTTCTTTCATTTCCAGCATTATTGCATCATTAGATATATTAATTTACATTTTGCAATCATTATAAAACAAAACCAAAAACATCAAAAGAAACAAATAAGACCCTTGGAGAAAGCATAGTTATTTGATTATGTCAAATATCTTTGTCCAAGTTAACATATCCCTCAAGCCCTTTAGTAGTGATTACTTTGATATGTTAGATGAAACCCTTGAGGACTTCATCTCGCAAGGTCCACCCACTAAAGCTTGTCATGACAAACTGAAACATAAAGATGTTAACACAATCACACCTCAACTTATCATTTACCCTCCCTCACAACAACCTCAAGTTCAAAACAAACCCGTGCTCATCCTAGAACAACCTAAAATAATCCTTTACTTGACAATGACAATGTTTCACAAAAAATGGGTTACAATACTGTTGCTCACACATACAATACAAGGAAAAATAGGCAACAACAAACCACTCATGTTTTATTACCTTTGCCTCAACCTATCTTGCCTAGTGCTTCTCATTTACCTATGTATAGTGGAAAGGAGTATGATCTTGTTGAACAACTTAAGAATACACCCGCTAAGATATCCTTATGGGATCTTATTCAAGCTTCACCAAATTACCATAGTATGCTTGAAACAACCTTGCAACAAGTTATGGTTCCTCCTAATACAAATTCAAATGATGTGGCAACACTAGTTTAAGGAATGAATGCAGTTAATTTACATATTGTTTTTCACCAAAAAGAGTTACCCTCCTTGGAAGTTCAAAAACGACATGAAGCATTCATGATAATAGCCCTTGTTAATAAAACTAGGATAAAAAGAACCATTGTGGACAATGGTTCGGCCCTTAATGTGTGTAGTGTAAGCCTTTTGGATAAGATTGATATGGATAAGAGCAACATTGTCCCTGATTCTTTGTCCATCTGTGGGTTTGATAACATAGGAAAACAACCACTTAGAGTCATCACATTACCTATTAAAGTCAGGAAGGTAACATTACAAACTTTGGTCCAAGTTATGCCTCATGAATTTTCTTACAATCTCCTCTTGGGGAGACCATGGATTCATGAAATGAATGTTGTGCTTTCAACTCTTCACTATGTCATGAAGTATGTCTATAACATCAAAGTTTACACAGTTAAGGTTGTCGCTGAACCTAAAAGTTGTTTGCATGCCGAGAAAGATAAACAAAGTCTTGTGAAAACATTGATACCAACTACAAAAGTAGAAATCACGAAGGAAGAAGAACAAGGGAAGAACATTGATGAAGTCACTAAATTATTAGAAGACGATTGGGGTTCCTTAGATTTCACACCAACATTCATGGGAGAATTCAAAATTACAACGAAAGAAACCAAAAAGAAAAAAGAGCTAATGGTAATAACAATTTTTTTGAAAGAAACCTCACAAGCATCTACTTCATCCACTCTAGAAGAAGACATAAGTTATACAATGAAATTTGATGGGATGGAGTATGAACAACCACAAAATTCGAAAGAGATGGAGAAACTTTATGGAAGAAGTTACAAGCTCTTGAAACAAATTGGTTACAGTGGAAAAGGATGTGGAAGAAAAAAACATGGCATCAATGTTCCTATAGAGCCTAACACACAAGAAACAAAAATTGGTCTTGGATATTGTCCTTCTAAGACAACAAAAGCAATGAAAAGACCTTCACTCAAAATCAACACCATCATGTGTAACTCCCCTAAGACAACTCTCACTTTGAAGCATCCTGAATTGATTGATACAACATGCGAAGGATCATTGGAATACTTTGAAGATGATGAAGCTTTGAAAGAAATGTTAGGAGTTTATGACAGGTCATTTACTCACCCTAAGAAAAATTGGGTTACTTGTGCTATGGTTACTACTAAACAAGCGGATGAAGAAAAAGAAGTTAATGAGGTTGACAGTGATAAAGATGCACATAATTCTAAAATTTTGAGACAAAATGCACTTCCTTTGGGAGATACAATCAATATACTGATGGATACAACTAATGAAGAAAGAGTGATTCAAATAGGAAAGTTCCTTGATGAAGATGAACAAGAAGATCACGCAACATTACTACATGAATTTCATGAAATTTTTGCTTGGACTTATTTGAATATGCCAGGTATTGATGCTAAGATAGTGACACACAACATAGTTCTTGAAGAAGATGCTAAACCGATAAGAGAGAAGATACGAAAGATGAATCCTACGATAGCTTTACTGGTTAAGATTGAGATTGGAAAACTTCTTGAAGCTGGTTTTATACGACCTATCGATTATTCTCCTTGGATCTCAAACATTGTCATAGTCACAAAACCTAATAATCATATTAGGATGTGTACAGATCACTTTCATGATTTGAACAAAGCATCCCTTAAGGATCATTTTCCCCTTCCTATCATTGATATGATAGTATATTCCACTATGGGCCATTATTTTTTGTCGTTCATGGATGGAATTTTTGGATACAATCAAATCTTTATCAACCCTTAAGATCAATACAAGATAACATTTACTACTGCTTGGGGAACATTTTGTTGGGTGGTTATGCCTTTTGGATTAAAGAACGTAGGTGCAACATATCAAAGAGCTATGACATTGATATTTCATGACTACATACATAAGATTTTGGAAGATTATGTTGATGACATTCTAGCTAAATATTTAACTCGACAAGACAATGTGAATATTCTTTGAAAAGTCTTTGAAAGAATGTGAAAATATAACATGAGATTGAATCCGAAAAAGTGTGTCTTTGGTGTGGATAGTGGAATTTTTTTAGGTTTTATAGTATCTCACAAAGGCATTGAGGTGGACACAAAGAAAATTGATGCTATCATTAACATACCACCTCCTAAAGACATTTCTCAATTGCGTACTTTACAAGAAAGAATTCAAGCTATCTGTCATTTTGTAGCATCCTTAGCAAACCAAATAGTACCCTTTACACAAATCTTTAAGAAAGAGGTTAAGTTTAAGTGGAATGAGGATTGTAAATAGGCCTTTGAGAGTTTGAAAGATTATCTTGCTACTCCACTTGTTTTACAACCCGCTATACAAGACAAACCATTTATCCTTTATATAGCAGCATCAGCCTATGCTCTCGCAACATTGTTGGCTCAACAAGATGATAGTGGTAGAGAACATTTTGTTTATTACGTTAGTCGAACCTTGATTGATTACGAGACACAATATACAACGATAGAAAAACAATGTTTGGTTCTCATATTTGCTACTAGTAAATTGAGACACTACTTATTAAACACAAAAATTCATGTGATGACAAAATTCAATCCTTTAAAACACCTTTTTTCTAAAACGAATTTATCAGGATGCTTTGCTAAGTGGGTTATGTTGTTAACCAAGTTTGATCTTAAATTTGTCTCTCAAAAGGCAATCAAAGGACAAGCCTTGACCGTCCAATTAGTTGATGCTCCCTCTCCCTTAGCGTTATCTAATAAGGACTCATCCTTGATGAGAATGTGTTGACTATTCAAGAAGAAAAGAAACATGGTAATTGTACTTTGATGGTTCTAAGTGTCAAACTAGCTCCAGGGTAGGGGTTATACTAATTCCTATTTTAGGTAAGCCTATTCCTTTATCTTTCTATTTAAACTTCCTATGTACAAATAACACTATAGAGTATGAAGCTTTAATCACTGGTATACGTGCATCATTAGCATTAGGTGTCCAACACATCTCTATATTTGGTGATTCCCTATTAGTCATTAAACAAATAAATGGTTCATATCAAGCAAAAAATGATAAGCTCATTCAATATAAAGACCTCACGATGAGATTATTAGATAAATTTGAATCATATACAATTGAAAATATATTGCAAAAGGATAATTGACATGCAAACGCAATGGCAAGTGTCACTTCCCTTGTGTCTCCTGAAGATCCTTTTTCTAATTTCACACTTATAGTCCAAATGATTCTCAAACCATCGATAGATGACATAAGCAAAGAAGTGTTATTAACCGATACAGAAAAACTCTAGCGAATGGTACATGACAATATTGAACTATTTAAAAGAAGGTACTTTTCTTGATCCTACAACTAAGAACACTAGAGCTCATCTTAAAAAAATTGCATCTAATTATATAATCCTTGTGAACGAGTTATACAGAAGATCATTTAATGGTCTTTTACTTAGATGTATTAAAGAATCTGAAATCCCTATAGCACTTGATGAAGCTCATGCAGGTGCTTGTGGAGGACATTTTGGTGGAAGATCGTTAGTTCAAAAAATAGTTTGTATAAGATATTACTGGAGACATATGGAACAAGATTATTTTTCCTACATTAAGAAATGCCATAAATGTCACGATCATAACAATTTGATTCATGCTCCTGCTTTTGAGCTTCGTACCCAAGTTCCTATTTAGCCATTCTCGATTTGGAGTTTGATCTTATTGGAAAAATATCACCACCTTCTTCCATTGGACATACATTTATCATTACCACAATCGATTATTTTACGAAATGGGTAGAAGTTATTCCTTTTTGTTCCACCACAACTAATGCAATATGTTGTTTCATATTGGAACACATTATTTCTCGCTTTGGACTTCCTTTTGCATTGATTTCAGATAATGGAACTCCATTTAAGAATAATTACATGAAGAAATTCTTGGAAACCTTTCATATTCAACATCACTTTTTGATGCGATATTACCCACAATCAAATGGTCAAGTGAAATCAACTAACAAAACTCTTGAGAAAATTCTGCAAAAAATAGTAAGTAAACATAACAAAGATTGGCATACTCAACCAACTTATGTGTTGTGGGCCTACCATAAAAATATTAGAACATCTAAAGGAAACACTCCCTATAACGTCATTTATGGTACTGAAGCAATAATGCCCTTGGAGTTAGAGATTTCTTCATTGTAAATTTCTCTTAGAGGGCTTATTGACGATACTACGTATAAAGAGAAACAATTGCATCAACTTGAAATGCTTGATGAATGGCGTATTAATGCTCTCGAGCACCTCCAATATTATTCTAGGAGAATGCAATGTACTTATAATGATCATGTCATCCCTCACACGTTTAACAAAGGTGACTTGGTGTTGTATGAAAATCAACGTAATATAAATGCTCTTCTAAATGAAAAAGGAAAATTTAGACCTAATTGGTTAGGACCTTATGTAATCAAAGAAAACTATGGGTCTGGTTCCTACACATTAATATAAATGGATGGAACACCTCTAAAATAACCTATCAATGTCACACATTTGCATCTGTATTACGCATAACATCCTCTCTTTTGAATAGTGTTTTAAAGTGGTGTTGTTAGATTAGGTAGATGGTGTTCTACTTTATCTCGCATTGCTTCATTCTTTGAAAAATGATATTAGTGTGTCTTAGAGTCTAAAGTGATTGTTCAATTGGTTTGAATTATTGCTTTGGTTTCCATACTATTCAAAAGAAAATATTGTGTGTGTAAGAGAGGGGGACCACCGCATGCAAGACCCCAAGTCACAGAGGGTTAGGATGCGAGAGGCTACCCTAACTTACCTCAGCTAAGTGTATTGTTTGGAAATGTGAGGCGAGAGTAATGAGGACCTCAAGGCCTCTCAGTTACTCTGCAAACCTGAAACACATGAAAGGGCTAGTCGAGCTAGTTTTTAGGTCTAACACTACGCCATAGGAAGCTCTCTATCTGAGGAAAAAAGTGTGATTTATGGACGTCAGCGTGGTGTGTTGTCATCTCAAAAGTGTGTTGGCATCTGCACGGCCAGACAACAGTGAAGACGAGGTCAAACCAATACAACTAGCTAATGACCCAACTAATTAACTAAAGGGCCAGAATGATGTGATTAAATGAATGAAATACTCTCTAATATTATAAAGCAAATATGCAAGAGTGAAGAGAATAAGGAGAATCTCACCAATGAATTCATTCGCCAGCTGATCCCTCGAGAAGCACGTACTCCTACACACAACAAGAGAGGAAAATTTTGGGTGGCTGTATAGGGGCCTGCCTCAGTCAGACCCCCATTTAGGTGTTTCCACCTCCATGGACAACCAAGGAAGCGAGATAAAGGAAATAATATAGTAAAGAGCAAAGAAGCACTACAAAATAGTGTTATGCTACTCAACCAAGTGATAGAGGAGAGGAGAGGGAAGCTTACCACCTCCACCAAGAGCACTTAAGGCTGCTTGGGGGAGAATATGAGAGTACTCAAGCCTTTGTTACAATGTCATGGTCCCAAAATTTATCTACCGAAGTGATGGAGTGTTGCTTTAGTTGCAATGGAATGCTTGAAATGCTTGGAGTGAGTGAAAGTGAGTTTGAGAGTGAAGTGAAGGAGCTTGTGAATTCAGTCAAGAGGTTAGAATGCATGTTGAAGGGATGAATTTGAAGGGGGAATGGAGAAAAACAACCATATTCAGTTCAGTTGGCCGAAGGGGGCATTACAACTTCACCTCCAATGAGAAGAGTAATGTCTCTGCAGGTTCAGCCATAGGAATCTGCTAGGGACATAAGCGCACCGTGTGGGCGTCCCTGACAGAAACGCCTCCACCGACGCTCAAAATAGGCACCAAGTGAGCTCAGGTGGAATTAAGCCCCTGAACTTGGTTTTCTAAAGTGGATAAAGGCAAAAAGGAGATTTGCACATGGGGTGAAAATTCACTCTTATATAGTGCATTATGTTAATTCAGATCCTTATATGCATTTAATGTTATTAGATCATAGGTGCATTTAATTTAACATATCATACTTCATCGCAATGTAGTATCTAATATAAATTCAAAATGTTTTAATTAGATCACATAAACATTAAATCATGGAGATATTTATTAAACATTCTTACAAAGGATATTTAATAAATCACATCGACATTTAATTTAACATAATATCATAAAAGCATAAACATCAATGCCCATATATCATCAAAAGTTCAAGTACATATATCAATGAATACAATACTAATAGGGCCTATGACTACTAGACCCCTCGGTGCTTGGTGGTGGCATCTGTCGTGAGACAGTAGAATGTGATTGTGTCTTGCTCAAGGACCTCATGGCTACCTATAGGCACCACACATCTCCTCTCATTTCTACCTCTTGTATGAGTGACTCAATCCACTCCTACTCTATGTGATCCCTCTCTACCTGTAGCCTGGACATATCTCTCTTCGGTCTCGAGATCTCCACTTGGAGGGTGGACTTTGTCTCACTATCTAATGGATCTTGAGAGGCTCGCAACTCATCCAACATTGTTTGTAGTGCAGAAAGTTGTCATATAGCTAGGTCAATGCATCTGGATGCACTCTCATACGTTGTCCTCAATCTCACAAATGATTTGAAGAGATCTACATGTTTCCCCACAGAAAGTGGGGGCACGTACTCTAAGGGTATATCATCATCCATGCACAATAAAGGCATCATCTCTACAGTCACACACAAATAAAGCTCATGCCACTCTTGTGTGGATCCTGTAAGATGGAAATAATTAAAGATATCAATACACATCATGACATATATATAAATCATATTCACAAATTTAAAGAGTGTAATCAAAACATAAATATCAAATCATCACCTGGATCTCTAGTCTGTCAGCTAGGGTATAACCATACAATAGCAGTCCCCTTCTGTGTAGGAAGTGTGGATGGCCCGCTACTACTGTCCTCCCCATGTTCATGAGTGTGGATATTTGATGTGGTTTCTGAATGTTCTCTAGTGACCTTGATAGGGGGTGCATCTCTCCTCTCAAGGGAAACTGAATCCTCCTCTGTCTCATCGATATCATCGCTCATCAATTAAGTCTCCTCATCCTCCTCCTCCTCCTCATCTAGAAATATGTTAGGCACAGTTTCATCATCATCAGTATCTCCATCAACCTATTCATTATCCCTATCCTCTTTGTGACCTAGAAGAGGTCCAACATAGCCTATAAGGTAGTGCATGGGAAAGACATGGGTTGGTCATGCTCCAACCCACCACTAGTCGTAGGCTTGTGTGGTGCCTACATCATCAACATTGGAGACTAGGGGCATCTCATGATCCTCATCCTCTGAACCACTAATGTACACATCCTCAATCCTAAGATAATGAGTGTCTCCAGGTCTAGGGGCACTCTGTGTTGATCATAGGTATCTAGGTCAATCCCACAACAGTACCTAAATATGTCTGAACTAGCACATGACACAATCATAGTAGAAAGGTCTCACTATGTAATTGTGTCTCCCTAAAACAAATTGATCCTATTGCTACTTGACTAGCTTGTGTCTATCATCTTCCCTCATTGTGGTATCTTGAGATACGGTCTCCAGGAGATATCACTCTCATCCAACCGATCAAATATAATCCGCTAGTGAAGCAAATCTCCCTCCTGCCATGCCTGCCTTAGTGCATAACTATAGGCTCGTGGTAACCCATGGATGCTATGGTAGGAAATCCAGTGGGTCTAGTGCATGTGATGTGCTCAAATCACCATAGCTATAAGAGTGTATAATGCACTATACTGTCTAGCTCCCGGTATACAAATCATCCCATATCATAGTACAATTGAGCCAACATACGACAACCCCAAGCATAAATGGTCCTATGCTCCTCCATGTCTCAAATGATGTGAACTAATTTACCATCTAAGTGGGTGCCTCATCCATCTGGTATTAGTGCAAGTGTTATAGTGATGATCATGATCCATCGTAGTAATAGTGTCTACACATGTAGTAGCCATCTAGGCTCAATGTGAGGAATGATGGATGACCATTGGATGGGCCGCTATAAAAAATATAGAATATCATCCCACATCTCCATGTATGATTGCTCGTTCGATGAGTGTACAACCTCACCTAGGATAGGTAATTGTAGGATGTGATGGATGTCCTCGAGGGTAATGGTCATCTCGCCCATAGGAAGGTGAAAGGTGCATGTATCTATGCCCCACCTCTCTACTAGGGCCATCAACATAGCATCATGATACCTCATAGGCGGCATGAGGTATACCCAGAATAATCCATTGTCCTGTAAAATGCTAATCTCCTCTGAAAGTTGTGTGATGGACTCTCATAGCAAATAGAATTGTCTCCCTTCGAGATGTTGTCGAGCTTGAGGAGGAACCTAAAATAAAAAAATACATAAAATAAATCCTGAATTTATCAATTATAAAACACTAAAGTTGCTCTAGGATGCTTTATGACCAATTTGGACACTTATTCCATTTTTGGATGGGGGTCCTGGACACTTTAGACAATTTTGGACACTTTGCGCCAACGATGGATGCTTTGCGAAAATCTTTTCCAGGGTCCTAAAAATACATGAAAAAGTATTGTAAATGCATGAAAATGAAGAAAAAGTAGAACATAATCCGCTCACCATGTGCCAAAGTGTGCCTCATGCCACCTCATTGCGAAGACATCTAGTTTAGGAGGCTTGTAAGCCCGTCTACTCAATATCCTAGATCACTCTACACAAAGGTAATTTGTAAGAAGGTAAATGTCAACTGATAGTAAAAAGTGTCATTTTCATTAGTATATACTAAACCCTAAGTAAATGAAGCTTATTTAATTGTAAGGGAATTTTATTCAAATTAGCATAATGGGGGCTAGAGGACTCTGTTTTCGATGTCATCTGTTGCGTTGAATTCATAATTTTTCTCCCGATCTCATCAAACACTATCATTATGTAGTATGATACTTGGAAATACCCTATTATATGACTTATGTAATTTGATGTGGTTTCATGTCCACCATGATTCCACCTCCATAGAGCAAGCAAAATCATGGGGGGCATACTTCTACCCTCGAATTTGATTCTTTGTAGAAGTTTAATATGAGGATTTTTGAGTGACTAACAAATCTGTGTTGTAGGATGTGGTTCCTAGCATTATGGTTTTACAGATGACTATTGTGGGGGCTTCATTATCCCTAATGAATCCATTTGAGTATCCTTTTTATAAGTTTTATTGATTTGAATTCCTTTAGCCTGCATATGCATGTAGTGTCATATGGCCGCTAAAGTGGGGGCTAAATGTAGTGTAGAAAATTGTACCCCTTTCTAGGAGAAAGTACAATTTCACATTAAATTTGTACCTATTTTGGTGACCTATTCATTAATGCATTTTAAAATCCCATTAATATCCCCTAATACCCCTTTATCATGCATCCCAAGGCCTATTTAACTTAATTTTATTTAAGTCTTGACACCACAACCCACATTGAACAAATGTTGGGGATTAAATTAATGCCCCAAAATTCTAGAAGTCCTAATGATTTAGGTCAGGACCCATTCGCCATAGGGAGAATGGGTCCTCATTAAGTGCCATAAACTTAGATTTTGATATGTTTTGGGTGGCACTTTAAGGTTTTCAATTCAAATTTTACATGTCGGCTTTCAGGATCTAATAATTGGAAAATTAGGAAGGAAACCTAAAATATAAGTTTTACATTCATTTTACACTAGGGAAGTAAGCAAGACAGGAGCAAGAAAAGAGTTTTACATGAGATCAAGCATTCAAGAGCAAGAAGCAATAAAAAGTGAAGTCTTGGAGCATAATTCTATTATTTTTTTATAGGTCTTCAAGCTCTTTTTATCATCAAAGATCAAGCATTATTGAAGACTTGATGATAGATGCCTATGGAGAGGCATGATGGATTCTAGGTTTTGGGAGAAGCACTATGAGATTCAACCTAACCTAATGAATTATTTCCTAAGTGATTCCATCTTCTATTATCATTTTATTTTTAGCCTAAAGAGAGGTGTTGATGGTGTTTTCTGCACATCAACAACTCAGACAGAATGCAATATACTATCTCTCTTGAAAGGTTATTTTCAACAATAAATCGTTGAAAATCACCCCAAGGTCTCTCGGGTGTCAGGTCATGACAATGCATAAACAACTCAGATAATATGTGAAAATGCTGGTAATCACAAGGGGCCTTACAAATGAACAATGCTGGAAGTGAATTTTCATCAGATGCAACAATATGGTGATGCTTTCAACCCTAAAACTAACCCTCAAAATTAAGGGTAGAGAGATTCTATTCATTCTAACTCCTAAGATCAATCACAATATGAAGCTTAGATTTTGACAAACCACAACTACATATGTTTTGGATTTTCAGACTTTGAACATTCATTCACATACCCAACTTGTAAACAAGCATTCACAGTTGAACTTAGCACAGAAGTGAGGCCCAGACTAACTTTACACAATTCTACAATCAGCAAATTGCTAAAAGTATGGACCGAAAATTGATCAACATCATTAACATTTCACCACCATTGCAAAAGAGCTGAAATCTAACATCTAACATCTGAGAATCAAGAACAAGAAACCATAAAAACTATTGAAAATTACAAAGTTTTCCAAATCAACAATCCAATTGCATTACTTCTCCAGCATTACATAACAATTTCAAGTCTCTCATCTCCTACAGCTAATTCTGAAAACTACTTGCCAAAGACTAACTCCTAAAATCTTTACAAATGAGGCACAAATTCCATTTATAGAGAACCCCCAAACATGTCGGCCCACTAGGGAAGATTTAATAATAAGCCCCAAAAACAGAGAATTTCAAAATAGGACAAGATTTGCATTAAATGCATGAATATTATCCAACGAACAGATTCCGTGTTTTGAAAGTCCTCAGTTTTGGCATGCAGGTCCCACAAGCTTCAGCAAGAAGCATTTGTTTAGTAAAAAGATATCATCATTGAAGCCCACATGTTCAAATTAAATTCGAATAAAATCATGGCCTTTAAGAAAAAACTTACATTTTTATAAGGCATTTTGGAAATTTTTATTTTCAAATCTCAAGAAATTTTCATTTATCATTTTTAAAATTATTTTTGGAAAAATAATCATTTTTTTCCTTCAAGAAAATCCGGGGTTTTTATCACCAAAGATCAAGAAAAAAATTTCAACAATAGATCATCAAAACGAACCAAGAATGCGTGACATCGTGTAATATATCAAATTAAGCATGGGGTGTTGAGCATTTATCATCAAATTCATCAATTTAATCTAGTATTTCAATTTGCAAAAAAATCCTGGATGGATGGCATAAAATTTTGGACTTTGGCACATTGGAAAATCCGGGTGAGAAAATCAGATGCATGCAAAACCGGACTTCGCCCGGATTAAAATTTGGGAAAAATCCTGATGGCCGGAAAATCCGGATTGGACTACTAGGAGATTTCAATCCTAACCAGAAATTGGACTGAATTATTTTCCGGAAAAATGAAAATGATTCCATTTTGCTCTTCAAAGGGCAACCTTCACTTGGGCAAGCAAGATGAACATCTAAGGACCTCCAAAGGCAACCAAATCAATAAAATTAAGGGGCCAAAAGACACCAAAAGCCAGAGCAAAAAGAGGGTCCCTACTTTCAGGGCGTGTGTGCAAAACTGCACAACAAGAGGTATATTCAAATTTGTGGCTTATTGAGGGGATTTAAGGTCTCCTAAAGTAGGTCTTCATTATTGTTCATGTTCATTTTAGGATCCTATTCTAACACACTTGAGTAGGGTTTCTTGGCATTATTTGAGATTTTAATCTTAGAAAAACTTAAGGTTACGATTGCACACATGTTTCATGTTTCAAATTTCTATTTATCATCAAGGTTTAATTACCAAACTTGGGGTTTAACTAAGGCAAACCCCTATCCACCAACAAAAAAACAAATTTGTTTTGCAGATTTTTGACAGATCCGGATTCGGGAGTGAGGATATCAAGTTATAGGAAGGAATTGCAGGTCACAAGCTTCAATCTTAGATTCATAGTTTTTCAATAAAGTCTGCCAAGACCTATTCACCATAGGGTGAATGAGTCCCTGTTAGGGTTACAAGAACGACAAATTTTGATAGGTGCACAATATTTATTACCTTCAAATTCTCCAGAAAGTTTTTCGGTTCCTTTTGTTTTATGTTAAATCTCCTAAATGTACTTTATAGGTCTCAATCCTAGCAAAAAAGGGAAATTTGCATATTCACACCTTGATTTGACTTACCTTGAGGTTGATTGTCATTTCATTGTGTGGATCTCATTTCCTAATGAATTGAGGAAAGATAGGACCCCTTGTCCCTCTTTGGATCCACTTTTCCATTTTGGGACACCCCTTATTTTTCCTTCATTTTAGCTGCATTGTTCAATAAGGAATTCAAAATGAAGAAAAGGGTGACAATCCTTATGGGCAGAGATCAAAATGATCTCAAGAGGCTCCAACTTTAAAAGAGTCTATTGAAAATGTTGCAGATCTAGCTCAACGATTGGGAATGACCCCAAAAAGAAAAGAAGAAATGCATGTGGAGATGGTTATTCTAGATGAAGATGCACATAATGATGATGCTCAACATGAGCATGAAATGGGAGAAGTGAATGCGTAGGGAAATGTTCTTCCATAGGTGAGAGAAATGATAGAATAAAATGTTGATGTTGAGGAGAATGTTGAAAAGGAAGAAACTATCGGAGAAAACATTGAAAAGGAGGATACTTCTACACCTCCTCTAGTATTTGAAGTGAATGTTAGTAATGTTCAAGGCCAATCACTCCTTCGGATAACATAGATCTATCTACTAGTGAAGTAGATACATGGAAGAATTATGAGCAAAAGAGTGAAGAGGCATCTAGTGATGCAAAAGGAAATAAAGAAGTGGAGACACTAGTTAACATTGGTGACAAGGAATTAAAAGAGAAGGCTGTAGAGGAGAGCTTAAAGGCCACTGGTGAATCTTCTCGTACCTCCAAAGATTTTTTAAAGAATTTGCTAAGTATGCAATTACAGTTCCAACCTATAGTGTTTGCTCAACTATTACAACTGCCTATGCAATAGGGGCTTGTGGGCATGGACAAGATCTCACCTCTCAAAAACTTCAATTGGGAGATGTCTTCCACGCATCTGCCTAAAGAGAGATAATAGAGCCTCATCAAAAGAGTGGAGAAATGATATATGAGGCTTTTAAGGTTCTATAGGAAGCCATACTCGGTGCAAGCATTGATAATTCTCTCTCTAGTATGGAAAAATTGAAAATTTTGATTGATTCCTTTAAAGAATATGTTACCAGATTGAAAGGAAAGATAGAAAAAGAGGTAGAGAAGAAGATAAGTGATAGAAAGTTGATGGATGTCAAGGAGAGGTGTGCCCGTGCACATAATAAATTTCAAGAAAATCTCAAGGGTGTGCAGGCTTGTGTGGCAGAGGCCAAAGCCTTGTTTCAGTTTTGTATGAAGTGGCCTAGATCAACCAAAAGCATAAAGGATGAAGTGGACTCAATTGAGTCCCAAATTGACAAATCTTCCAATTCCTATGATTCGACACATGATTTTGATCGAAGCACAAGGGAAAAAATAGAGAGTTTACATGAGCAATTTTTCCAACTGCAAGCTCAGAAAGAGTAGATCATTATGTAGTTTGGAAACCTTAGGGATCTGGTGAACTCTAAGTTCATGTCTATTTCTAGTGCATTGTTTAGTGTTGATAAGGCTTCAAAGCTTAATCTGGTACCTAGCACTCTAGACGAAGGTGAAGAACTCTTAAGGGAATTTGAAACCCAAATCAAAATGCTTGTCATAGCCAAGAGAATTTGGGAAGAAGGAAAACAAGAGTGGAAAGCTCACCTTGAGAAGCTGTGAGGGTCAACTTCTTCTGATTGACAATATTTTTCTTTACTTTTATACATTTCAAATTTTTTTGTACATATGTGGATGGTGTAAATTGTTTTCTAGTACAATTTTTTGATCCAATTGTGGAAAATAGCATTCTTAGGGGGAGATTCGGCATGTGAGAAGATTGTTGTATGCGCCCTTTGCCCTTGATGTCAAAGGGGGGAGTAATTTTGGAAATAATTTTGGCATGTTTCCATCAATGACAAAGGGGGAGATTGTTGGAAGAATAAGGAGTTTTTCATTGGTGCATTTTTTGGTAGCATGAGCATGTGGGATGAGCACAAATTATACAGTTACGCATTGCAATGTTGTCATTGATGTCAACATTGTAATCCGGTATAAAGACCATGGTGCAAATCAATTTGGATAACTTAATAATGTTTGAGGAAGCTTATCTAGTGCAATTTTGCAAGAAGGTTTTATCTGGTGAAGGTGGTTGATATGGAAATTGACTAAGTGTCAATACAGGTAATTCTATGAATAGGACATCTGGTTTTTGGGTCTGCATTGGTCCATTGTAGAAGATCTTGCTCTATGGTTTTAGGATAATTTTGATGGTTGTTAGAAGAGTCTAAATCCAAAATTTTATACTGTGTTGGATTCTGGTGTTGAAGTTATGAGTGAACGTATATCGAATAGACAATAACATATGTTTTCTAGTTCAGTGCACATGTTTTGACGAATCTGCACATCTTTGTGGATTGGAATTTGTCTTTGCAGTTTTATGGAATTATTGATAGGTTTCAGTAGTGTGTATATTCCAAATGGCATATAGTTTGGAGGTTTTCATGTCTGAATGTGAGTGTACAGTTGGAAAATTTTATTATTAGGTCATTATCAGTGTCGACCTAATGAGTTTTGTATGTTATGGAGTTTAAATATGTATTGATCCATTATGTGGGTGCTATTTTGGGTCCATGTCAAACCCATTTTGAATTTTTATGATTTTGAATCTTGGCGTGAAGTGTGTATGTATGGATCTTGGGCCGACAAGTTACATTTTGCATATTGCATCTAATTAGGCCAACTTAATTGATGTTGTAGATGAAGCAGATATATATGAAGGATTTTTTTTGGTATTTTGTGTGTTATGATATATGATAAGAATTTGTGGATGCAAATTGTGTGAAAGTAAAGTGAATCCAGAGCAGAGCAAAGTATTAATTTAGATCAGTATGGAGTGTGTAAAGTCTATATTCTAAGCTTCAATGGAACTGTAATTCATACATATGTTAGATGCAATTGTAACAGTTCAAAATTTGGTTGTGTGCCACCATCTCTTCTATCTATCTCTTCTTCATTATAAAATTCAAATAGATCCATACAAATAAATGAAATATATTTCATTCAACCCTTCACACAAAATCCATACAATCATCATGCAAAAGAGTAAATATCTCTCAACCATGATGAATAAACAAGTGCACTAAGAACACATGGTAGGATTTTGATGCAACATTCAACCAAAACCCATACAATCTCTATGACATACAATCTCATTAGAAACTCAAATAAAGCCTATATGACTCAATGACATATACATTATAAAAAAATTAAATAAAACTAATACAATCAAAACACACTATTATAAATATTGCTAACCATGATGCATGGTTAAGCACACTAGACACATAATGTAGGAGTTTGATGCACTATATTCATGATGGAAACTTCACTCAAAAGGCATGAAAATAAAAGGATACTATGTCATTCAACCTTAATGAACATCATATATGACATATCAAATTTAATCCATTACACACTAGAGTTGATGTCACTCAACCATAGTGAATGCGCAAGCACACTGGGCGTGACATAATAGTTTCATGTATATTAGCCATATTAGTAATGTCATTATTCCTAATGCATAAGTGCACGAGGACACACCATAAGACTAAATAGCATGCATTGTATTTGATGATTGACATAAAATCCATATAATCAATTACACATAGTTAATGTCATCAATCATAATGCATAAGAACACTAGGCACATTGTGCAGCCTTTGTGGTATATTTCATTTCATCTCTATATATTCACCATATTAGAACTTAACCAACATTTTCATTTGGAATCTTTGTCATAATAAGTGAATTTTGCTAGCTTGGGGTGAAGTTAAAGTTGTTTCCCAGTCATAAAGGGTTTGAAAACAAGTTTGCAGTGATTACTTTAGAGAGTGTAATGAAGATGAGGGAAATGTTGCAATAAAGGGAGCCTTCAAGGAGGTTAAAAAGTGTTTTTTGTGGTCTTTGTGGATATATACTCAATTTAAACTGCAGTATCAAAACTCCATAAAGACATACCTTCTATTAGTTATAGAGAAGAATATAGTGACAATAGATCCTACTACAATGAGTTTAGCGGAGGACATTGTAGAGGAAGAGATTAAGGTTAGAGAAGGGAAGAAAGGAAGAAACTATGTGGATATTGCAGCAATGCAAACCATGATTTGTTTGGTTTCCCAAGAGCTGCATGACACTATAAGAGCAACCAAACCACTACAAAGAGTGAAGAATTGTCTAGGTTAAAATGTGCCAAGAGGGGCTAAGGTTATAATGAGAATTTTCAAAGGAACCCCCTTGAATGCTCAGAGATGTCAAAAAGTAAAAAAAAAAACAATGATGAACATGGAATATGCATTTTAACAAAATCTAATCTAATCCCTTATTAAAATATAATGCATTTTATTAAGGCTATATATGTTGAGCACTCATAATTTGGAATACAAAGCAAAATCTAATCCTAAAATCAGCATGATAACAAAACCAAACCATTTTATTAAGCATGTATGATAAGGGATGATAAAGAAACATAATAGAATGAAGGAAAATGTAAAGAATATGTATAAAGAACTGATATACCTTAAAAACATAGATTTGAATGGAGAAACTACCCAATTATGTGTAGTATTTTTCTTCTTGCATCAAACTCCTAAACAATTTGAGCTTTTCACAAACTTGCTTCCTTTTCAACATTCAATTGTATATAACTCTAATAGAATTACTAAAAACTATACAATTAACCAATGTATAATGTCAAATTATAGCAATTTAATCATAATTAACATTGCAACACTACAAATATTGAAACTTGAGTTGATATAATCAAAATGATGTAAAAACTCTATTATTTCCTACTTCTTAAGTTGGAAAACTAGAAAAAGGTGGTGGAAAGTTGATGCAAAGGTGGTGCAATGTGTAAAATTTGCATGTTCTCTTCCCAACAACATCAAAAAACATTTTTTTGTTGAATCACATGCAAAAGCAAGAGAATAACAGAGCATGTGGGCTGGGATCATGGGTATCCTAGCTATTTTATCATTTATAGAGCAAGACAAAATGCGCTTGTGTTATAACGTGAGTGTGTTTTAGCTTGCTATAAAAATAGTCATATTTCAACTTTTCCAAAATGCGCTCACATTTTGAAAAAGTTGATTTTGTAAAGGTTTCTTTAACTATTATCAAGTGTCAATAGGGGATTGGATTAAGGTACATCAATGAGACCTATCTTTACCAATTATGACATCTTCTAAGTGCTATATATGTCTTCATTTTGTGTGCAATATAAAGTTTTAGACAACAACCTTCCCTATAATGCTAACCCTAAAGCACCCTTAAAGCCTTATCCCTGAAACCATCACCCTAAACCCTGAACCCTTAAACCCTAAACCCTAAAACCTACAAGAACAACCCACAACATTATACTTAAGCCCTAATCCATCAACCCAATATCTTAAACCCTAATGGACCTATACTTTATACACTTAACCTTGGACACTCAACCCTAAACATTATCCCTCAGCCCTCAAACCTCTAACCTATACCCTATACCCTATACCCTATACCCTATACTTATGCCCTAAACCCTCAACCCTCATCCATATGCCTTATACCCTCAACATTAATCCTTGAATCATATATCTTAGACACTCAACCTTGAACATTATCCCTCAACTGTAAGCTCCCAAACCTTAACCCTATACCCTCAACCATATACTTAAGCCCTGAACCCTCAATCTTGTTAGTGTAATTAATTAATTAATTATTACACTAGCATAAGTTAACGTAGGTCTTGCATTTAATTAATTAAGTCCTAGGTTGCATTATTAGATAAATCATAAATAAATGGGATAATATTCCCTTCCTTGTTTCTAGGGATAAGATTCCTTCTAGAAGATGGGTTGTTCTTCTAGAAATTATCTCAACATTTAATAATCATCTAGATAGGGTTCACATGTTGTCACATGTTGTTAGATCATGACACATGGCAACATCTCATGCATCTTAGGTTTTCTCTCATGCCTTTATATTCAAGGAATCTTGTACATTTGTATTAAAAATCCAATATCAATCATATCAATAGAATCTCTATTGTGCATGCCTAGTTGCAACACTTTATGTGTGGTTGATTATCTTTCTGAGAAAGGGTCCTTCATTGAAGATTTCAGAGCTTCAGGGACTGTTCATCCATAATCTAAACATGGTATCAGAGCTTGTCCAGTGAAACATCAACCCTCGATCAAGAAAGTTGGTGTGCGAGATTCTTTGCAAGTTGAAGGTTTCCATTGAAGGCTACTTGACTCCACCCGGGGACTAAGCTGATTTATAAAGTAGATAGAGTCATATCCGAGCTCGCCCTTGTCTTCAGAAGGCCTCGAAACCCTAGGATTTCCTATCCAATCATCAAAATTGGATACATCAACTTGGGAGCCATCAGATGTATTTTTAGGGTTTGCAAAATCAATCATACTATCTGTACAATTTGCAACAAAAAATCATCCTAGTCAGTTGTCCTCTAAGGCAAAAAAAATTAGGAGTAGGCCACTTTTCGTTTAAGAAAAATTGGGCTATTATATCTCTTATATTTTGGAAATAAAAAATAAAAAATTGGGTTTTCTATAGTTCACAGAAAAAATCAATTTTGAGCGACCTTCAAATTAAATCACTGGTTGACATCCTTCATCGGCTTTTTATGATTTGATTTTTAAAATCATAAGGCATATTATTTTAATCCTTCGGTATTTTTCTGCATATATACTACATCTTGGTCAACTTTTATTTATTTATGTCGGCATTCTTTGGAAAGATTTTGTTTAAACCATCGAATATTTTCTAATTTTTTAATTGCTTTTTAGCAATATTAAAAAATCTTCATTGTCGGCCATTTAAATTCAAAGTCTTGAGAAAATAAACTCTTCGGTCGGCACATTTATTGCTCTATCCACGATCTGTGGTCTTATCAGTTGTATGCCAGTCATCCACGTCACTCGGTCCCATCAGAGTTTTTCCCGACTGCCTGTCTCCTTTCGCCGACCACTATCGGCATTTTTCACCTATGTGTTTGGAGCCCTCCCCTGTCGAGACCTCGGTCCCATCGACGACCGAGGGGCCCTGTTCATATCCGAGCGACGCCACCATAAACCACCACTCCGCCGCTCATTTCTGTCGCTCTGCCGCCACTAGAGCTAGCACCTTTTTTTTCCATTTTTACCGCCACGGTCACATGAATGACCAGGTGCTAGCGCCCGGGGGGCCAAATTTTTGACTCGTTTTAGCCTGCAGATTGCCTAAAATAGGCATTTTTTTCGTTTTATCACAACTTTCACCCATGGTATCAAAATTTGGCAATCGAGATACCGTCGGAAAGGTAATTCAATCTACTTTCCAGTGGTGACATCCATTCTATGAAATTTTTGCTTGCAGAAAAATATACAGTCAACTGAAGTCAAAACCCTAGTTTGGACATAAAGGCTCATAACTTCTCATCAGATTGTCATATTTTGGTGATTCCAGCGGCATCAGGAAGCATTTTCAGAGTTTTTTCATTAGTCTAGATCCCTTGATCATTTTCAGCTCCAGGTACTCTTGCATGTGATTTTTTCAGTTTGGTGCATTTGTTCAATAACCTGGTTATCCTGAAGCTTGGGAAAAGTTTTTTTGATCCGGGTAGCATCACTTCAATTGCACATCATCATTTGGAAGCTCCTATTTGTTGTTAAAGGTCAATGTATTTGTATTTTTTTGGAGAAATTTTGTTATGGGGCTTGCATATACTCCTTCTTTGGTCATGTTGCACAAGGGTAACTATAAGCAATGGCGAGATGGGATCAACCACCATCTCCAATCACTTGATTTGTTGCCACATCTGTTCGGTATAGTTCCTCATCCGAGTGAAGGTATTCATGAACTTGCTTGGAGATGCAGTAGATACATTGTTTTGGAGATCATTTCTATGCAAGTTGATTGTGATGTTTTGAATTCTATTGATCATTGTGATTGTCCTCATATCCTTTGGGCTAAGCTTTGGGAGATATATGGAGATTCAGATATTCCACCATTCCCCGATGTTCATGATTCAGAATGTCATTCTTCAGATCAAGTACCCCATGATGTTATTGTTGTACATGAGGTTGATTTCCTTGATCTTTTCGAAGAGGTTGACAAGGTTCCCTCAGGTGCTTCTTCTCCATCAGAGAAATTTGGTATCCCTTCACATTCAGTGATTCCTTGTCCAGATTCATTGATTGAGGCTTCCATCATCATCATTCATCAGGACACCTTCATTTTTCCATACTTGACATCACAGGATGGATTTGTTTCAGGTATCACTAACTTGGCTACTTCTACAGGTTTGGAAGACATTCTTGAGGGGGTATCACTCCTCTATTCATATCACACTTTGGAGAGTTCTCTTGAGTCTCCTCATCCCTTTGTCTCAACCTTGATTAGAGATCCTGAGACTATCTTGGAGGCACTTGGTTTCTCTTCAGAGATTTCATCTTTGAGACTTCTTCCTTGTCAAT
The DNA here is from genome assembly GCA_007258455.2 of Sequoia sempervirens. Classification (NCBI taxonomy): domain Eukaryota; kingdom Viridiplantae; phylum Streptophyta; class Pinopsida; order Cupressales; family Cupressaceae; genus Sequoia; species Sequoia sempervirens. Next base: position 226,179 of record VDFB02292953.1, on the reverse strand, counting down.
CCATTCAGGATTTGAGGTTTCTTCAACATCTACCATTGGATTTGATTCATACTTCTTTCAGTGGTTTTGAGGACACTTCATTCAGGGGGGCTATCAAGTCTCCATCACATTCATCATATCCATCTCACTGTCTTTGGATATTGGTCAGCATCAATTTTTGCATCATCCTAGTTTGTCATTCTCTTCATTGATTGTGGCATCTTCATTTTCAAGCAAGGAGACATTTGAGTAGAGTTCAAAGACATCATTGACATCCACCTTCATCCTTCCTTCCTTCAATTCCTATCTGGAATGGGAAGCATCACTGCACTTGCACTTGGTTTTGTTTCTTCTAAAAGGGAGACAAGTTGTTTGTTGACATTGGATCTTGTTTTGTCTTCAGACACTTACCATCTCTGTAGGTGATATCATCTTCTGGGGGGCTATACAGTCTCTCTATTTCCTCCCTATGGGGGGGAATTGATTGTATTGTATCCATGTGACGGATGGTGTACTTGGGGGGTATTTGGGAGTCCTCCATCCTTCCCATCCTACCTCACATTTGTTTTGCATTTTCATCTCCTTTTTTGGAGAGGGGTTTTGTTCCCACTGGGTTTTCCCCTTTTCTCCGCTTGTGGGATATTTTCTGCATCTTCATTTACATGGGTACCTAACATAGCCTCGTAGTCGGGACCCCATCATCATCATCATCATCTTGCATAATCATTGCATTTCCCTCCCTAAGTTGAACTTATGGGGGGGTGTTAGTGTAATTAATTAATTAATTAATTATTACACTAGAATAAGTTAACTTAGGTCTTGCATTTAATTAATTAATTAATTCCTAGGTTGCATTATTAGATAAATCATAAATAAATGGGATAATATTCCCTTCCTTGTTTCTAGGGATAAGATTCCTTCTAGAAGATGAGTTGTCCTTCTAGAAATTATCTCAACATTTAATAATCATCTAGATAGGGTTCACATGTTGTTAGATAATGACACATGGCAACATCTCATGCATCTTAGGTTTTCTCTCATGCCTATATATTCAAGGCACCTTGTACATTTGTATTAAAAATCCAATATCAATCATATCAATAGAATATCTATTGTGCATGCCTAGTTGCAACACTTTTTTGTGTGGTTGATTATCTTTCCTGGCAAGGGTCCTTCATTGAAGATTCTGGAGCTTCAGGGATTGTGCATCCATAATCTCAAAAAATCCTCAACCCTATACCTCAAACCCTAAACCCTACACCCACAAACCCTCATCCCTATACCCTATAACCTCACCCTTATACCCTAAACCCTGAATATTATCCCTTAACCCTATACTTAAAACCTAAACCATATGTACTCTCAACCCAAGTCACCCTATGCCTTATACCCTCAATCCATAATGTAAACCCTAAACCCAATATCCTAAACCCTAATCCCTATACCTTACACGCTTAATATTATACACTCAACAAGCTAAATATTATCCCTCAACGGTAACCCTCAACCCTCTAAGTTGTACACTCAACCTATTACTTAAGCCCTAATCCCTCAGCCCTCAACCCTATACCTTAAACCCTAAACCTGAAAACCTCAACCCTCATCCCTATAACCTATACCCTCACCCTTATATACCCTAAACCCAAAACCTTTACATACATACATACATACATACATACATATAGGCATATAGACATACATACATACATACATACATGCATACATACATGTAGGCATACATACATACAAGCATGTATAGATACATACATACATACATACATACAAGCATACATACAAGCATGTATAGATACATACATACATACATTCAAGCATACATACATACATACAGGCATACATACATACAAATATATATACAAACATACACACATCAAACATATTTAAAAAACTTGCACAAAAACAATTCCAAACAAGACATAACGTGAGCGTGTTATAACACACTCACATTATGTCAAGCTTGAGAAACATACAACATTTTTGCAAAAAGGAGCAAAATACAAAATAAAACATAATGTGAGCGTGTTATAATGCGCTCACGTTACATCTTGCTTTGGGAATCCCCAAGCCTTAGGATTGGTATTTGCTTTGGATTTCCAACCCAAAGGCTTGTAGTGCCTTCCCAGCGTCCAAAGACATCTTTTTGCATATTTTACAAGATTTCACATAATCTCATTCATGCTAACCATCAGGTGTGCACGTGTTTCAAGTTCGAGTAAATCGAACACCTAGGTAATTTTAGGCTCTCTCTTAGCTATTTAACGATGTAATTTTTTTCACATTTTGACAATGTTAAGACTTTTATCTTTAATTTCTTTTGTTTATGTGTCTATTTTTTGTCAAAAACCAGTGTTTGGTATTTTTTACTTTATTTTTTAACCATTCATTGAAACTTTAAATAAATTACACTTTTATAAACTAGACTCCATTCTACACATATTAAAAAAAATTGATTAGTTTTCAAAAATTATAGGGGTAGCACAGCCAAAATTCTATTTTTCAAGATGTGTCCACTTTGAAAATTAGTTAAAAATCAAATATTCATTAAAAATTTATCAAAAAAATTGGGCATAAACTACATGTTGTTGGCTAATTTCTCACCGAAGAAATTTTTAAAATACCAAAAAAAGTTAACCTTTTGAGGGAGCCACAAAAGACACTATGTTATGTTTTTTTACAAAAACAACACCAATTTTTTTGCTCCCTTTTTTGAACCCCTTAATCTCTACCATTTTCAAAAAGAATTAGTAGTTTAGAAAGTAGACTCGGAGCACTACGAATATTGTTTTTGTCGCATCTTAAAATTGAGTGTAACTATCTTCTATTTCTCATCCAAGGTCAGTATTTCCTTATTTCAAAAAAAAGGTGGCCACTTAAGACCTCCTAATAATGATACTTACATTTAAATTTTGTATTTTTACTTTGGACTTAGATTTTATAATTTAAGTTGTACTTATCAATCATCTACCTTTTTTATGACAAACCTTTTAAATACATTTTTTAAATTTTTATAATCAAAATATAATATAAAAATTTCTAACTTTTAGAAAAATCTATTTTAACTCATATTTCATGTAAATAATTGACAAAAATTCTTACCCATCTAATACTACATATTTATATATTTTCAACAATCTAATAACTTTTTAGTCCTTAGTTGCAATGAGTTTTGTTTTTTCTTGTTTAATTAGTTATTAATAAGTTGGTTTTGAACCAATCAAAAACTAAAACAACAAGAGTTGCAGAGCAACGAAGTTCCTGCCAAAAATGTTCAAGAATAGTCATGTTTTTATTTGTTGTGTCTACTATGTTTTAGAAACAATGTTGATATTATAACAACTTAATAATAATCTTGAAATTTGTCAATTCCTTGGTTTATGTTACAGTTGGCATTGTTGTAATATTTGCATTGAACACTCAAGATGAAGGAATTTTGTGATTCTACATGTTATGTTAGCTTTCTGCCCACTACATTTTATCACATGTAATGTCACAAATATCTCTTCTCATAGTCATGAATATAATGGATCTTTTTTGTTTTGCAAGAGGTATTTTTTTGGTTATACATAAATAGTGACAGAAAAATTGATTGCAGAAATAAATCACTGCAATGGAATAAATCACATTGTTGGTTCTTAAAGTCTTCCAAAGCCTGTGTCTGCAAGTCACCAATTTTTTTTCACTCAAGCAAGATTGTTGTTTAGCCCATATATGCTCCTGCATGAACTCATGATAGCATAATGTTCCCAAAAAAGGGGTAAAAGGAGTAATCTATTTTCCTTTGTATGTCTAAGTTGGCTTAGTGTTTTGGTTTTGTTGAGTTGAAGCTTGGCCTCTATGATATGAAGTATTTTTGGATGTCTCTTGCGATGCAAATTCAATCAATCATGTGCCATTAGGAATATGTTATGCCTCTTGTAGGCTAAGGTGATTTCTTTTTATCTTTGGAGCATGTTGTGTGAGAGAATGTAGCTCAGTTGTCTCTAAACAGTACTTGCTAAACTATCCCAAAAATGAGGAAGAGTTTGCATATGCCCATTGAATGCTGTGAATTTTAGAAATTGAAGTCTTTTATGCACAATTTGACTATCAATGTGGCAGGAGTTACTGAATTTATATGCATAGCTTGACTTTGTTTATCAAAAACACAAAATTCTATCAAGGCCTTTCCTCCATAAAATTTGTCAATGATGGTTGTGTTGAATATGTAAATGACATGTAATATCAAGCACATGAAATTTTTAGAGATACATATTTTTCAGATAAAAACATTTGCTAGAAAAGTGGATAGTTGTGTCTACTATTTTGTTGGGAATCCTTTGTTAATATTGGATTACATGTTTGGAGTCTTTTCTTATTTTGGCTTTGAGATATCTGGTTCTCAGGGCTTTGGAAGTAAAAAATATTCGGCAGTGTAGTTTCATCTTAGGTCCTAGATACATTTTAGTTCTTGTAGTGTTTTTGTCGTGTCTGTTTTCCCATCTAGAATTATCTATCCATCACTTTATGCTTCCAGGAGAATTGTTCTTCACAATATTATAATTTTGTGATGCTCTCAGAAGATGGTTTGCATGTATGTTTAAGTCCCAGTGGATCCATCTTCTAATTTTGTAGTGACTTTATTAATTTAAAGTAATATTTTGCTTTCTCAAAAGAAGAGGGAAAAAATAGAAACATCTTTGATACAATTGAATCTTTGAAAATCTCTATAATTGTGTGGATAGCTTGACCAAATTGAGTTCCTTGACATTTCTTACGCCAATGTCTATAGAGAGGTTGAGTATATTCTTCTGGTTTCCCTCAATATCTTTCCACATTTTCTCAATTGTTTCCTCTTCTTAGGTGATGCTTTATTCAAACTTTGGGAAGGAAAACTTAAACATTGTGTTGTCTTCTCTCTAGTCTGATTTAGCATCACTGAATACAGAACGCATGAAACTTTTAGTAACATGCACACACAAAATCCCCTCTAAAACTAACATATACACATTGAAAATAAAAGAAAATACTATTTTTATAATATAATCATTTGAAATAATATATTGCAAGATCAACTTGCATAAATCTCATGCAAAATCTCACAATTTTCAGAAGCAATAAACAAAAAAGGATAAGAGATTAAGTCATGTAAATAACCATGCATGATCAGATGGATTACCAAACCGAATTCACCTAAAAAGAAAGGCCCACTATCAAACTTCCTCAAAACATTTTCCAAATGATCAAAGAGTAGGCACTGCCATCGTTGTGAAAGTAAATGATCAATTTATCAACTAGATTCATCATGAAAGAATATTCTACCAAGAGCTTATCTGTATCTGCATAAAATATTATGCTTACCAAGTGCTTCTGGTATCTCAACTTCTGGCTTTCTCAATGTTGAAAACCCTATAATTACAAAAGTGTATGAATACTTCAGTAGCTCGTCTTCAGCCTCACAGCTATTGCACAACATCTACAAAGAATAAAACAAAATATTAAAATAAGAGCTAATAAAACACAATCTTTTGAATAAAAATTTTGAATGAAAGAAAGCAAGTTCTGGCTTAAATTGAACATACCTCTGTTTTCCTTGGTGAGTTTTTTTGCATGCCTATATTCTAGTTCTAGTGGTTGCCACTAATCCAGTGTGACATTTCCAATGCCATGGGTAGAGGAAATGAATGGTAAATTATTTTTATATTTTTTTATTAGTATTGTTTACAATATTTTAATATCTTGTATTTCAATAAAAGAGGGTTTTAACAGATCCTCCATGTTTACTTATATATATATATATAATTTAAAATTTAAAATATACATTATTGATTTAAATGCATACTTTGTACTTATCATTTATAATTAATTAATTTAATTAACACTATAAATTGAAATAAATTCTCTTTTTTTTTGCTCGGTAATAAGATTTTCTTTTAAATTCAAAATTAAAAACAAATTACATCATTATTTTCACCTAGTATAAAGAAACACTAAAGAGAGACCAACAAAGACTCTTAAATCCTCTAGACCCTAAACAGAGACCTATTAACAGGTCAGAAGTTTTGATGCACTGTTTGGTCTTCCCTTGGCCTGAGACCGGAGGACCATAGCAAAAGTATCCTTCTTTAATTTATTTTCTTTCTTCCCCTTAACAACTTTCCAACCATCCTCCACCCTTGCAACCTCCTTCTATCATTCCAAAGGTTTGTCTTGGGGATTCATTACCTCTCCACCCAAACCCCAATTTTCTTGCTAACTCTAGCCATCAGCTTTTTGCTTCCTACTCCTTTCTCTTGCAGCCTCGTCACACCTTTTTTCTCCCAACACTCTAGTGTTGCTGCTCCATTTTTTAAATTCGCATCCTTTTCACAACCTTTGAGGACAGCGTTGCCATCATTTACAATTGGATCCCTTTCCTATGATTGTTGTTCCTCCCTACTCCCATCATTCAACAAATCCTTTCCTACCTAACCCAGAGTCCCAGGTACCTAAACCACTTCTTCCCTGCTTGTACTCTGAGAGCTCTTTTGCTTCTCCTCCTTTTTCTCCACTGTATAGTGTTGGGGGCAACTTCTTTCCACCAAGAAGCAGATTTATGTGTTCTGTGCTTAGCACATTAAGCAACCAAGTGTCCAATTTGAAAATAAATCCTGCACCTAAAGGGTACCCCCTCATAATCCAGGGATTGTAACCAACAAATTTTTGAAGTTTGTATCCTGATCTCTTTTGACAGCTCCTTGGACACATCCAACTCCACTAAAAGTTGAGCAAAGGTTGAATGCAGTAGATTTGAGGATCCCTCATCCACCGTTAAAAATCTTCCTAAAGAGTTCCCTATAGCCTCCAAGCAATAATCAAACCAATATTGTAAGGGTGGGTTAGGAAGTCTCACCCAAAGAGGAACCCTCTCAAATACTTTAGTGGTTGGGTTGAACGTCGGATGCCATGGCTTTAACATCAATGTGTATTTTCCTTCCCAATCCCAGTGATAGTCACAGAGGATCTTGTTTCTATCCTGCTCCTGTTAAAAAAAAACAATGAAAAAACCTTTAGCCATAGGATATATTTGAACATACCCTTCCAATACATGCTCCCAATGGTTAGAAATCCACTAGTGAAGATCAGCCAAGCTTGGCCAAAATCCCCTGAATCTCCCAATTAGACCCAACCTAGAAAAGACTTTTTCATTGGGCGTTACTTCATCTTCAATCTCGGCATCTAAATCTACTATGGCTGATTTGGATGAGGGAGGTAAAGTAGCTCCTCCTCCCTTTCCTGTCAACGATTTGGATGGATCCTGGCCGCATTGTGCAAAGGCGTCACCGCCATCCACACTAACCTTGCCACCATTCTGGCCAAATTTCTTTTGCCTGCCCTCCACACCCAAGTCAGTCTTCTCCCTGTTACCACGACCATTGCTCCACAGACCATTGATTGCTCCCTGAGATGCCCTTCCATACACATTTAGCCTAGGAAAAACCCTAGCCACCACTAAAAGCTTTATTTGATCGTTAGCGTCCTCCATCTTATTTGTGCAATTCTTTTATTTTCAACATTTTAACTTTGTAAAATCTTTAAAATATTTAAATGAAAAAAATAAATTATTCCATAAATTTATATATATATATATATATCTAAAATTTAAATTTATTTTATTTTAAGCATTTTAACTATGTAAAACATAATCTTCTATATCAAAGGTAAATTATTAATTGTTAGCCTCATTATATATATATATATAACATTTTAACTATGTAAAACATAATCTTTCAAATGTTTATATTCAAAAAAATTAATATTTAAAAATAAAATTATTCTATAAATTTATTTAAAATTAAATTATTTTATTGTAAACATTTTAACTATATAGAACATATTCTTCACAAGCAAAACTTATATTATTAATAATAATTATTAGGATATATTGTAATTAAAATTTAGATGTTAAACATCTTAACTATGCAAACCAAACTTATTTTATGTGCACGAAAGAAAGAAAATGTGAAGTATTGGTATTTATCCACTAGCAATGAAAAAAATAGTTAATATGCTAATGATTAAAAAGTTGCCTTATAAATGCTAAAAATGGGTTCACCGAAAATGTTTACACACATCATTAATATGTTAATGGCAAAAAGGTTGCCTTAAAAAATGCTAAAAAAGGGTTCACGTTTAATATTTTTAGTCTTATTGATTATTGTGCTTCCTTTTGTTTCGTAGCATAATCTTTTCTCCAATCAATAAAATGGATTTGAAAAGTTAAAAATTGTTTGTTTGAATTATTGAAAAACTAACAATCTTTGTAATTGAATGTTTATAAAAAAAAAATTAATGCTTTTGTAAACTAACTTTTTAAGAAATAATAATTATCTAAAAAATTAGTATTTAAAATATTTTTTTTATTATTTAGTTGATTTTTGTTGCGTAATATTTGTTGTGATGCAGGGTAGAATGTTTCTTAACAATTTGACATAACATAGCAGTTTATTTGTTGTGAGGCAGTAAACTAGTATATATATATATATATAATTTGTTGTGAGGCAATAAACTAGTATACATATATTATTTATTAATAATATTTATAAAATAGCCGAGAGATATCCTTTTTGAGGCACCTATTTTTTAATCAATTTGTCACATTAATTTGCATGTCGGTTACATTTCTTTTATAATGTATATAGAAAATGAATTTGCATGTTGATTATATTTCTTTTATATGTATGACAATTACATTTCTTTTATTTATTGTATTTCTTTTATAATATATATATAACCATCACAAGTAGGAGAACGTATTTCAAAAAATGTACACGCATCTTGTGCTTTCATTGTAGAAGCCTCTCGGCTTAATCATTTAGTTGATAGACTATTTGACATGACATAACAATATAGAGGTAGGTTACTTGTCACATCAATTTGCATGTCGGTTACATTTCTTTTATAATGTATATAGAAAATGAATTTGCATGTCGGTTATGTTTCTTTTATACGTATGACAGTTACATTTCTTTTATTTATTGTATTTCTTTTATAATATATATAACCATCACAAGTAGAAGAACGTATTTCAAAAAATGTATGTTCAAAAAATGTACACGCATCTTGTGCTTTCATTGTAGAGGCCTCTCGGCTTAATCATTTAGTTGATAGACTATTTGACATGACATAACATTATAGAGGTAGGTTAGTAATAGTTTTATAATTATACATTTTAGATTTATAAAATAATTTTATATAAATATATTATTAGATATTTAATTAGGGCGAGACTAGTCCCCTACGGGTGATATCCCCCGTCCGCAAGAAGTCCCACCTCTTAAACCCGGGAGCGGAGCCAAACCCAAGACCAATGGGGAACAAACCCACTACTCAAGCCAACTATACTATCTTGGCGGGCTTATTGATCTCAAATTATTACTAACCTATCTCTAAATTGCGATGTATATCGAATCTCTATCAACTAAATGACACATTTTTTACCCGTCTCACAACAAATAAATTATTATTAACCTACCTCTAAATTGCTATGTCATCAAATCGTCTATCAACTAAATGACACATTCTTTACCTGCCTTACAACAAATAATTTTATTAAAATACTATGAAAACAAATACTCGTCACTACATGACACTTGTTTAATTAATATAAATAAATAAAATCATATTCTTTATTTCATCATTCTCATTTATTCTTAATAGATTTTATTGATAAAAGGGAGAATAATTATGCATATTTCCAACAATATGCTTTATTTTAGATACCATATATTATTACACATTAGACATTCTTCCGTATTCTTAAGTATATAGGATACAACATCAATTCCATGCTTAGTTATTAAGTCGCTTGGTTTCATTTTTCTTAACCATTCCCTTGGAATTAAGATTAAAGATACCCTTTCTTTTTAATTTCTAATATAGACAAAATGAACTTTACATGTAATATTCTTTGTCTTAAGCATTTTGGGATAAGATTAAAGAATTTGTGAACTTTACATGTAATATTCTTTGTCTTAAGCATTTTGGGATAAGATCTATTGGAGAGAATTTGTGCACTAATTCTTTTCTAATTCGATTTGATGTTATATTCCTTATTTAATTCATTGTAATTTATTTGAGTTATATATGATTGTAAAGGAAAATAACTATCTCATAAACAACAATAAAAGTATGTATAATGGAATTATAATAGGTCATGTGACAAATAATATAATTAATGTATAAATTAAATAATTTTAAAGTATTTAAATTTTAATTTGATGAAAAAGATTGATATAAATATTATAAGTTAATAAACTATTGTATTAAGAAATTTAGATTTATTAGATAATTTGTGAATAATAAAAAAAATATTAATTGTGATGTTCAAAGTGAAAGGAAGTATAGATATAGAATATATTTCTCACATTAATCTATGAGAAGAGGTATGTGCAAAAAAATAAGTTGATCATACAATTACAATAAAATAAACATAAAAGTAATATATCATAACACAATGATTCATATGGGGAAAACCCTTTTAAGAAAAAATCTCTCTAAAACAACCCAATGTATTATTCAATAATCAATGGTTTTAATACACTTCTAGAGTCTTAGGTCTTTACATGAATATCACCAATAAAATATTTAGAGAAATTCTAGTGACATGATAATACCTACAAAACTCACTACCAAACCTCCATCTCAAGCACCTAATAAATTGGAAAAGTAACACATGAAACCATAAAATGGTAGTGAGGAAACCATGAGCTAAAACTTCTCAGAGTGTGACACCCACATCCATATTCAAGATCCATCACCCAAATCCCAAATAGTGTATTCCTTTCACTTGTAATAATTTCATGATAATCTACTTAGAAACTTGGGTTCTCTATTTGACTTCATTATCTCCAATTAAAGATGTCTTATGATGTGTCATACTGTGCATTACAAGTTATTCAACAAGTGTAACTCTCTTGCACCAAGCTTATTCTAAAGGCCATCTTTTGATTTGGAAAGCTAATTAAGCATCTCCCCTTTTAAAATTGAAAATCTCACAGAGTTTCATGCCATTGTAACTTGGCTTCTCTAATTAAGATCCGTTTTAATATTTTTGGGGATAAAATTGACTTGTAGAGCCATGAAAGTTATGTTTTTGTGTTTTATAGCTTGAAAGTTGAATTGTTTCTTAATATTAGAATGTTTTTGATAAGGTAAGCAGGGATTTTGAAAGGGCCTTGACCCTTTTACATCTCTAAAGATTCAGCAATAAGCACAACTTGACAAGGAACATCAACAAAAATAGGCCTCATAGCCAGCAAAACCAAACCCGGAAGAACAACAAAGGAGGAACAGGGAACACTTCTTTTAGAACAAGCCATCAGGCCACACAACAAGCTGCAACACAATAGCCAACCCATCACCATACCAAGGGTGGATAAAACTAGATGCACAACAAACCAATACAAACAGATTTTAATAGGGTCCTGAACCCCAACCATCCTTCAAAATAGGCCTTACAACCAACAAAATAGGCTAGTTGGCCACCCCGTGGGCTGCAAGAACAACACCCAAACATCCAATCCATTAGCAAGATAGGCATTAAGGCTAGAAGAACAAGCCAAACAGCCACCCACGAAGTAGCAATATCATAAGCGAAAAAATTGAGCCCAACATCACTCCTCGAAACAACCATTTTGTGGCGACCCTATCACTTTTAGTACTAACAGAGCACAGAGCCCCCATTGACCAACTTGCCTCTCCACCTCCATAGGAGATAGCATAACCATATAACAAAATCTCCCAAATGGAAAAACTTTTAAAGCACCAGTCCCTACAAGAAAGTTGGTTCAGCACATCAAGACCCCCAACTAAAATAGGGGAGTGAGGGAGCCCAACAGAACAATAAGGAGCAATAGCCAGCCCAAAGCACCACCCAGCTAAAAGCATCAACTCAGTCTCCACCTCAGAAGAAGAGAGCTCCCCTCTATAAGAGAGGATGAAGTGAGAACCAAAACCACCAATGACACTCTTCCCTTGCACAAAAAGGCTCCACCTCAAAAGGAGCAGACAAAGGAAAAGGAAACAATCCAACACGGCCACAACATCCAACTCTACCTCTATAGGAGAGGGCTCCACCTCTAAAGGAGCAGTCTCCACCTCCATAGAAGACCATAGCTGTAGAACCCAACAGGAAGCCGAAACACTAGTAGAAAGAGTAGACACCTCATCCCTTGGTAGCACGAGCAACTGGTACAAAAAGGAAGCTATTGGAGTCACCTCAGCCAACTCACGAGAAAAGAGACTTCCACGAACCTTTAGAAAGAACATTTGGAGCAGCACAATGTTGTCCAAACTCCAAACCACCAAGGCCAAAAGAGCAAAACGGCTGACAAAACCATAGCAGAATGAAAAACAAATAGTCTCTCCAACCTTAATGACTCCAGAGCAAGAAACAAGAGATTTTAAGACGAGGCAAAGCCCCCACCATCCCCTGAAGAACTTCCAAAGCGATCGAACTAGAAACACACAACAAGGGCCAGAATGCAGACCAGAAACATAAGGAACAACCGCGGCCAACCCCAACCACGCAACAAGGAAAGCAGAGAAAAAGGCCAAAGCCAAGGCCACAACAAGAAACACCCCTACCAAAAAACCTCTCAAACTAAGAACAACAAAGGTCCCTTGACCTCCAACAAGCCAGCAGACAAAACGACATAAAGCAAAGAACAAGCCAGAGCCGACTCTAGGACATCCCCAAACCTCGCTTGAAGCAGGAGGCCAAGGAAAAACGAGGATCTAGCAAGAGGACTAACCCAGAACCAAAAGGCAAACACTCCATCCAGCCGCACAAGAAATTCCCCCGAAAGACACGAGCCACTAAATCCGTCAGGGGCAGGAAGAGATAGCACGAACAAGTGCGCCAAGGCCTCAACATAATCACTGCTGACCAAACAGAGGAAAGGGCAAGGGAGCCTTCCCCAACCGCACAACGCAAAAGAACCCAGATAAAGGGCTCCCAAACAACAACATGAATCGTCATCATCATCCAAGTCTGCATCTCCATCACCAATCTCACCAGAGAAATTCAAAAAACCCATCCCGCACCCTTTCCTGCTCGGAGCCATTTTTTTTTTAATAATAATATTAGAATGTTAAGTTGAGACATTTTTCCTAATATTCTCCCATTTGTTAAAAACCCTGCAACATCAAAGGGAATATCAATATCATCAAGTATTTTCAAAGGGCCAATAGGCCCATAGACTTACTACATTACTTAAACTTCTTTATGTTGAATAACTCCATCAATGTATCTACGATATTTTTCAAAGTGTCAAATTTCACCAACATCACCCTCCCATCCTCTACCATGTCATGAATAAAATGGTGCTATACATTTACATCATTTTTCTCACATGAAAGGTCAAGTTTTTTACCAAATATTAGGCACTTTGACTATCACAAATAAATTTGATAGCTTCCTAACTTGGCCTCACATCTAAATATAATCTCTTAAAAAGTTAGATGGTGTCCTTATAGACATGAGTAGCCACCATGTAATTAGCCTCTATAGTGGAAAAATTGACCATATTTTTTCACTTACATATCTAACTAATAGCACCACCAAATAAATTAAACGTATATGCATTGGTGGAGATTTTTGCTATCAACATTTCCTACCCAATATAAATCCATGAATCTATGAATACCCATTGAGTGATGGTCCCCTACCAAAAAAACATGATAATGAATAGATTACTCAACGCTATCCACAAATATCTTAAGACCCTCTTAAATGGACCCCAACAATCTCATCTAGGATTAGCCATAAAGTAACTAAAAACTCCCACTACTTGGACAATGTTAGGTCTAGTACAAATCATAGCATACATCAAACTCCCAACTACACTAGTGTAAGAAAGATTGTCCATATCATCCATCTTTATGGGTTTCATAGGACACTACTTAATTAAAATATTAGTTCCCATAGAAATAAGAACATTAATTGGTCTATTATCTATCATTCTAAAATATTGTAACACACAATTAACATACTAACTTTGACCCAAAAATATTTGTGTTCACTCTATCTCTTTCAAGATTCATTCCCAAGTAATATTTGGCATCCCCCAATTCCTTCATATATCAAATTACATTGAAATTTGAGGCTTCAAATCATAAATCACATCCTTACTATTACCAAAAAATAACATATCATCAATTTACAATGTGATAGTAAAGAATCAATCACTATATAGTTTAAAAGAAACATGATGATTGGACTTGAACCTTATAAATACCAAACCCAACACAAATAAATCAATTTTTCAGTAACTCATTATAGCAGACTATTTTTAGACTATATAATCTTTTTTAATCTACAAACCAAATACACCTTACCTTTAACAACATAGCTCTTTGATTGTGTCATGTATATCTCTTCCTCCAAGTCATCATATGAGAATTTTATCTTCAAATTCATTTTTTCTATCTCTAAATCAAAATTTGTTGCTATAGATAACAATAACCCAATATATTTCAGCTTAGCAATTTTGGTCTATCCCCTCAACTTTGGAATATCCTTTTTCAACTTTGGAATATCCTTTTTCAATGAATCTTGCCTTGTAATTTTCAACACTACCATCTAAACTAATATTATTCTTGAACACTCATTTACATCCAATATACTTTCTTCCTTTTGGCAATAGTATCAAGCCTTATGTGTCATTATTCTTCATTGTGGCCAGCTCCTTATACATAGATTCTCTCCAAGACTTAAAATCACCCATATCTATTATTTACTTCATAGTTCTAGGTTCATCAGTATTTGTAATGAAAGAAAAAAAAAATCCAATCAAGGAGTATAAATGTTTGGATGTTGTCTATCGAGTGGACCTTCTCAAGATTTGAGATGGAGGTTCTACCTCCAATTTCAAACCATCAAAAACAAATAAGATATCCTCCTCTTCAATTCATTCATGAGCTTCCATTTTACCCTTCTTGATTATTAGGGTTAGTCGAACCATATATTTCCTCCCATCCTCTTCTAGCCACAACATTATGGAAAAAGGTTTATGGAGCATACTAGGCACAATGAGGTGGATTAAAGTAGTAATCCAATTAGTAAATAAATTATGGTTTGGATCATGAGGATTCCACATGGAACTCTATGAATGAGTCATGTGGCACTAAGACACATAATTCAACAGGTCCTTAAGGTTATATTATAGAGTGTGATGTGGCACCAAGATGTTGGAGATATCCATCATGGCACCAGTTTCATGTATGGTAGGAAATACAAATTGTAGCATGGCATAGGTGGAATGCATGGTAGGAAATACGAGTAGCATGGAATAGGTGGAAAATTCCCATATAGACATGGAACTCAAGGATCTATGTCCTTGATCAAGGGTCACTAGTGATAGATGTGAAGTGGGCACATCCTTCATCATTAAGGTGTAGTATATAGGTGGATATTTTATTAATCATAATACTTGAAACTATTAGTACACAAAATTACAAATCACAAGTTGGTCAACATTATTAGGTAAGGTGTCTCAACCTTGCATCCTAATTTTAAGAATATAAAAAAATGAAATTTTTGGGTTATAGAACAAAAAAAGCTTAATTTTTGGGCTATAGAGGTCATTTTTTTCCCTAAATATTTTCCAAAAGGGTCATACTTATTTCCCAAGTTCTGAGGATATTGACCTCTTTGAGCCTCCAAAATTTTATGACACCTCACAAGGCATATTTAAATTGAAATAATGGAGTCAAAATAGAGTGCCCAAGTTAGTGAGTGGATTATCATAAACGTATGGAAAGTGGAAAGAATGTGCTATTTTTAGCTTGTAGACTCATCTTGGGATTTTTCCATTGATTTTTTACTAGGGATTTGGGTGTTACTTTTTAGGTTCTTTTAGCTTATATTTTCCTAATTATCAATGTATAGTTTCATGTATTTTTATCCTAGTTATTGGGTGATTGAGATGGAGGTTATATAATTATTTTTGTAAGTACTATTATGTTGCCAAATTTTCTCAATATCTCTTGTTGAAAATACTCCTTGTAATATCATAAAATTATACCCCTAGTGCAATTTCACATTACAGAACCCTTACTTTAAAATAATAAAGATGATAATGCAAATCCCCCTTTTTTCTTGCCTTCAAATTCGTCCTTAACCTTGTCACTTTCGGTCATTCAAGGATTTTTTATCGAGGATGCTTCCGCAATGTGCAAATGTCTGTGCATCATGCTAATGTCCTGACAAGATTCTTGATTATGTGGTCGTTGGGACATTACACTTCTGCCTACCTGCAAAGTGTAACGCCTTTGTGGTCGCAAACGCACCCAAAAACAACCCTCTTGCGTGCATTTCTTCATTCAAACTCATTCATTCACTCATTATTACAACTCAATCTCTCAATCTCATTCTTCTTCTTGCAATCTCATTCTTTCAAGCTCTCCTACACCATTTTTCTTAAGCTTCTTGCATGTTCATGGCTCTTGTGTCTTTGTCTCGGCTCTCTCGAGTGTTGCACTCTCTCTCAACTTCTCAAACTCGTTGAAGGGAGGGTAAACACATTTTTTGTTGGCATTAACATATTTATTTAGTAGCATATATTAATATCTAACGTGTCTTCTTTCTTTATCTTGTCATTCTATATTGTTTATCATATATTTATTTATCTCCTTGTCTTCTTGGTTGTTTGTGGAGGTAGAAACACCAAAACAGGGGTTTGACTAAGGCAAGCCCCGAAATTTCCCCAACAATTTTCATTGTCTTTGTGTGTGCAAGTTGTTCGTGTGGAGCTTTGCGAGAGGCTACATAGCATTAGACCACTCCTGAGTTCGTTTTTCTCTTTTATCTTTCATCATTTTGTTTCCTTAGTTTAGATTCTTGCATGTTTAGTATTCTTCTTCTTGTACTTTTCATCTTTTCCAGTATTTTGTCATCTTAGTTAAACAATTGGATTTTAGTCTCCAAGTGTTTAGTAGGCTCTGTGTGTTTCAATAGGCTTGCAACTATGTTTTCGGTCCATACAAGACCACACCGCATCGTGAGGATTCCTGCATGTTGCAATGTCATCCTTTAGCCAAGAGCTAGTCAGCTTGCTCCCAAGACCTCTAAGGCTTGCTCTTTTAGCTTCTGAAGTCCTTTTCCTTGAAAATCGAACATAAAACATAAAACATTGTAGAAAACTCCCCTTTGTCATCTCTTTTCACTTGAGCTTAACCTTTGAGGTAGTTGAGGATAATTTTCTTCATGTACACTCTTCCCTATCCTAGAGACTCGGAAGTAGCGAATCTCCTCTACATTTTGGTGAACCCAATGTGAACCTTTCTTTCCTTTTGTCTTTGTGTCAAAAAATTTTCTTCTCTCTTGTCAAGATGTGTATTGGATAGTGCGTTGTGACACTTTTATGAGCTTCACAACCCAATCTACTACCTTTGGGCACGTAGTAAATAGCTACCAACATATGAATATGGGGTCTAGAATGTTCAATCCTCCCCGTTCAAGTTCATATTTTGAGGAGTACCCTACAGAACCCATTGTTAGATTCTCCCCTCTTCGTATTGGAACTAAAACTCATACCCCACCAAACTCTCCTTTGAACTCTTCCTCTTCCTTAGCTGAGGAAATTGCTCTTAGAGTTCCTGTTGATCAAATTGACTCTTTGAAAGTAAGGCTTGAAGAGCTCGCAGAGTTCCTAGTGAATGGAAATTCTTATTTTCAAGCAACTCCTCTCGTCAATTGTCTGAGGAATTTACTAATTACCGATCGAAGAGGATTGGAGATACTTCAAGGAATAACAAACATTGTGGAGACCCATGTCCCCGCATACACAACTGACCTTGGGAATTCCCCAAGATGTTCAGTTAGAACTCATTGGTCACCAGCTAAATGTTTTGATGCCTAGAGTGTGTCCATATGGTTGACACGGGTCCTTCCATCAATATTGCTACTAATAATACCACCACCACACCTGAGGAGATTCTTATGATTAGAGTGAACCAAGTTCCCCTAGGTTTTGATATTCCTACATCTAGGACTTAGAACATCTCTACCTCTGGTGCTTTAGCTAGCATACTCTGTCTACAAATCCTATCCTCAATGCTCTATTATAGAACATGGGGCAGATGCAATCTCAATTGGAAAATTTGACTAGTTCTTCTTCTCAACCTATGTTCTAGTCTTATTGTTGTTGTATCCCCTTATCTTTTGTAATCCTAAATACTCCCATCCCTCAATGGATGGAGATTCCTAAGTTCGAGAAGTACAATGGTACAGGAGATCCGCATACGCGTGTCTCATCTTTCAATCCTAGGTGTATCGATTTCTTCCATCATGATGCTCTACTGGAAAAACTATTCCCACGTTCTCTCAAGGATGTTTCCTTGGAATGGTATTTCTCTCTCCCTAATAATTTTATCTTTTTCTTTGACTAGCTTGTGAATCAATTCCTACAACAATTTCAGGCTAATATCAAATCGAAGATCACTTTTATGAAACACGTTCAATGTAAGTAGGGTGCACATGAGAAAGTGATTGATTTTATTGCCTATTACCAAGCCCTCTTTTCTCAAATCTCCTATGCCATCCCAAATTCTGATGTACTACGATGTTCGTCAGGAACTTGTTGTCAGTGTTGCGAGAAATTTCTTCTAATGAAATATCCCTCTTTTTCCCATCTATGTGTTGCTCTATGTGAGTACCAACAGATGGTTGCTCAGTACAAGGATTCTTCCTCATCCTCCCGTCTAGATGGTTGGTTAGCGTGTCTATCTTTGGAGAGTCAAGACAAAACAAAGCAATATCAAACATGGTGTATGTTCCTACTAATAAAATTTTTGCAGGCCAAAATAGAATATTTACAAAGTTATCTAAGTCTTATACAAATGTCCCGCAAAAGCTATTAAAAGGTGTAACATCTCTTCCAGAGATTAGACCACTTTTTGAGCCTTATCCTTAGTGGTATGATGTGCAAAAGTTTTTCCAATACCATCGAGTATTAGGTCATGATACCGAGCGATGTGTGCATCTTCGTCATGTCATGCAAGACCACATCAACAATGGTACCATCTGACTTGATGGTAAAAAGCAAAACTCTAAATTTGTAGCAAAGCTTAATAGCCAACTATAGATTTAAACAGGTCCCTTTCCATCCCATTATGTCAATCTTGTAATCCCTACTTCTTCCGATTGAAATCCATCTGAGTATGTGAATGTGGTTTCATTTACTTGTGTTCCTTCTTGAGGCCACGTGGATAGTATACCCGGCATAATATTTACACTATGTGACTTGCCTCTTAATAAAGATCCCTTTCCATTGTATATCCCCACTTGTGTCAATGATAATGTTGTAACTAATGTTATGGTTGACCCCATGAGTTGGGTCTATCGGTCCTGGTTGGACCCAAAATTTTGGAAGTTCCATTTTTCATGATACCTAAGTCCGACCTCTTTAGAGTTAGACTAGGCATCCCGTGGCTAGTCTCTATGAATGTGATTGCCTCAATTATCTATAAATTCTTGAAGTTTACCCATGATGGTACTGTGTACACAATCCAAGACACTGGATACAGGCCACTAGTGTTGTGTGGGGGATTCTCCCTTGATCACTTTTGGTCCACTCCAATTGGACCTTTGCCACCTAGAGGTGACTTGTTATACAAGGATTACTTTAGTATAAAAGTGGGGGCTTGGTGCTTAAAAGTGGTTTCCCACCCTCTACCCAGGCTATTTTTTTTAAGGCTTCTTTGCATGTATAGTAGCATGCTTCGTCCTCTACCCCTCCAAAGGCTAAGGACAAGCAAGATCTTGCCTCTAGGCCTTCTACATCTTCTTCTACCACTTCCCAACCTTTGGTGGTGCCCTCCATTCCTTCTACTATGCCTAGGATAGGAAAGGGAAAGGCACCCACATTGTGGAAGCCAAAACCTTAGGTTTTCTAACTCTTAGTCTTGCCCATAGTCCCTCGACCCACCCTATATGGTAAAGGGAATAATTATCATGGATTTATTCCTACATCTCGACATCTGAGGCCTCCCCTTATTCCTCCACCTGCCCCTAAGGCAAAAAAAGGGAAGGGGCCCGCCTTCGAGATGCTTGTCTCTCTTCCTATCTTTGTGCCTCCTCCTCATGTTCTTCCTCAAGAGCCCACCCTTCTGTTGGAAATGGTTTGAAGGTTGCTCCTTTGGTGGACTAGGATCCCTCAGTCTTCTCAAGTTTCCCCTCCTAATGCCCATAATCATCATAATTGCTTTGCACATGAGCGTAAGTGAGTCAATGTGCCTTGGCTAAGGAGTGTGAAGCTTCATAGAAGACCGAAGAGGAGCCTTCTCTTTCTTCTTTTGCTACTTATGTTTTTTTTCTCTTGTCCCTACTTCTTCTACTTTGGTTCCTATCGCCTCTGTGTTGCTTCTAGCTTCGTCAGCAAATCCTAAGGAACCTCACACCAAAAGGGTGCAATGTTCATCACCCCCCTCTACGAAGCTACCTCTTATCACCTCTCTTCCCAATCTTCCTCCTTTTCCCCAACCCATTGACATGCCTTTTACCGAGGTTGTGTCTTCTATGGCTTCATCTCCTTCTCCCTTTTCAACTTCTATTGTGAGGATTCCACATCCTCTGCTGAAGCGCAAGTTGGAGAGAGACCTCATTTCAAGCGATGATTAGAAAAAGTTTTCACTATCTTTTTAGTTTCATTCTACCTTGGCTTGTACCATCCTTATGACGGAGACAACGCCTCCTTGGAGTTTGTCACTACCCCTCTTCCCAAGGTCGGCAATGACTTGGGTTTCTTGTCCAGTCGCATCATGTCACTCTAGAGAAGTGCATGTTTGACTCATTGGAGGACATTCTAATTTTGTCATCGATCTTTGCTAGTTCAATGATGCTAGTCTCACACGAGCTCGGTGAGGAATACCTTGAGGGGGCCTATTCCTTAGCTCTTGCTACAAGTGAGTCAATTGGCATTGCTCTTGCTATCCCCCCTATAGGTTTGTCTTCCCTCTCCTTATGATGATCTAGATTGGGAGCAAGACAACTTTTTGGAGGTGTCAGACTAGAGTGGTGCTTCTTCTTCATCTTTATATTAGTTTTGTGTGTTTTTTTGTGTTCCCCCATGCTTGTCTATTTATGTCTATGATCTTGCCTAGAGGACCCTTTCTACCCTTATAGGTGCTTGGATACAAAAGAGAAAATTTATTGTACACTTCTTCTATTTGTATCATCATTCTTCTATATGTTGTAAACCTTGCTTTTTCACATTGGGAATGATGCAAAGTGTTGGGGCATTTAGGCCTCTTCCTTGTTGACCTATTTTTTTTATTTTATCATGTTTTCATGTGCTCTTTTTCCCTTATCTATTTGGGGGGTGAAGACAGTTCATTTATATTATATTATATTTATCTATCTATATCAATGAGCAATTCTAACCTCAAATAGTCATATCCTCCTGTGATCTTGAATTCTTCATGTTTGCTTTTCCCTTCATGATGTTGTGGTTTATATGTTTTTTCCCTCATGTGAAAAAATTCCACAAACACATCTCACTATGTATCTTGTAATATTTCTAAATTTTTTGATCAAAATGGAATATTTGGTTTGTGAGAGAAAAATGTTTCCACCCATTTGCCAAGATTCTACACCTAGGGAGTAATGTAGAAGGCCTAGACTAGTCATGTCAAAATTTGTACTCATTATATTTGATATGTTCAATAGCATGTGTCTCACTCTCTATAATAATGATGTCATCTACATATATGACTAGTAGAATTAGACTATTACTTATGTTTTTGACATATAGGTTGGAATCTAAAGGACTCCAATAGAACACCTTGTCCACCCAAGTACTTGTCAAATTTGATGTATTATGTCTTGGGTTCTTGCATCAAGTTGTATAGAACTTTCTTCATTCAACACACAAAATACCCTTTCCCTAAAACCTAAAATATCCTATGGTTGATACATGTAGACTTCTTCCTTCAATTATCCATTGAGGAAGATGCTCTTTATGTCTATTTAATGGACGATCCAACCAAATTGAATTGACATGTCTAGGACTAGTTGAATGGTGCTCATCTTTGTACGAACAAATATTTCCTTTTAGTCAATTCCCTCTCTCTATGAGAACCCTTGTGCAACCAACCATGCCTTGTACTTGTCTAGTGTACCATCTACCTTGAACACCCATTTGCAACCAATGGATTTCTTCCTTGGTGGCAGATCCATGAGATTCCAAGTCTTATTTTTCATAAGACCCGTGTTCAATATCCATGGCCTTTTCCCATTCAATTTTTCACTTGCCTCCTCAAACATTTATAACTTATTAATTCCCCAAATAATGACCATTAGGGAAAAGTTGATTTTGATCCTCTTTCTTGTGTCTCAATAATATTCATTCATTTCACTTACCTAAACATCTTCAATAGTGGTGTGCCACCAATTTGGTAGCTTCTTGGGATCCTCTTCATTCAAATTAGTGCTCTCACCATGACTTAGGCTCCCTATACTTATGTCATCTAAATTTTGATTCAGACTATCATTAGTCTAGGAATATTACCATCTTGGGAGACTCCAAATGCTCAAAATCCTCCCCCTTTGAGTGGAGCTACCAAAAGTTGAACATTTGAATCCTTAACCACAACAAGTTGTTTTGTGATTATTTTGACCTTTGGAGAAGTCTAGAGAGGTCTAGCTTATTCATCAACCATGAGATCTCTATTGAAAGTCAATGTTAGTGTCAACATCGACCAACATATAAGCCTTCTGACTATTGGTGTACCCTATGATCATCAATTTTTTTCTCTTGGAATCTAACTTGTTTCTTTTCTCATCTTGAATCCAAGCACCAACAATGGAACCAAAGATCTTAAGATGAATAGCTTTGAGCTTCCTCCTAAACCATGCTTCCTATGGGGTCTTCTTCACCTCTTGTGTGGGAGATTTGTTCAACAAATATACTATTATAAATATTGCCTCAACCCAAAACATTTTTGGAACATTTCTATTCTTCATCATAAATCAATTCATCATTATGATAGGGTGGTTCTACCTCTCAACATGTCCATTTTATAGTGGAGTGTAGGGTGTAGTGACTATATTTTTATGTTGTTTTTAGCAAAAAAATTGCTGATTTCATTTAAACAGAATTCTTCTCCATTATCAAAACTAAGAGTGGTCATTGAACAACATGAGCTTTTTTCTACTAATGCTTTAAACTTTTGAAATTCATTGAACACATCATATTTTAATTTTACAAAATACACCCACATATTCTTACTGCAATCATCAACAAACATAAGAAGACATCTAGCACTAGTGACAGATGTTGCATTCATTAGTCCACAAACATCTACGTGAACAAACTAAATACCATCATCAAATAGAGTACAACGTTGCTTCCCTACCTAGCAAGCTTTGCAAACACCGTATATTTGTTGTTGGATGTCGAGAAGTCCATCTACTAAGTTCTCTCAGGCCAACTAAGAGGTCGGTCAAATTAAGATGTCCATATCGCTAACAAAGTGTATTAATGTCTAATGCACTCTTGACTACCAATGGATGCTCCCTGACCTATACAATATCAACCAATCTATACAATTCGTAATCTTCCACACCTATGTAGCATTTGTGATTGCTAAAGATGACATCTAGATGGGGCAATGTTTCATAATCTACTCACTAATAACATATTAATCTTCACTTATTGCACATGGTACACATTGAGAAAAATCAAAATTTTCCCTCCAAATAATATCTACACATTCCCTTTTCCTACTACCGTGTACTTCTCCCCACCACCAAACATCACGAAATCTTTAAACAAACCAGAAGCAATGTACTCCATGAACCACTCCTACTTCTTGGTGAAGTAGTGTGATGCCCCTAAATCTATGTAACAAGCAAATGCCTTGGACTAATTTGATGGTCTATAAGCCATGAATGCATAGAAGGTTGACTCCTCCTATGTATGCTTTGTGATATGAGCCTTCTATTGAGGCTCCTAATTGATTTTTTGATCAACCAACATTTTTATGTAGTACTTCATATAGCCCATCTTACGAACGTAATGACATGGTGTTCTTAAGAGTCTTTGTGACATCCTCACTAGTACCTTGCCTTTTCTTCTAGGACCATTTGTCTTTTTCCCTTATCTTTGGCTGCAAAGACTTGTTCTACACCCTATGTTTTACTACTACCAAACTATCTATTCTATATGTCCTATAAAAACTTACTACAAGATTCTTCAAAATTCAAATCAACAATCATATAAATGATGTTTAGGTTCTCAATAAAATATTTATAAGCATATGGTAAACTTTTCAACACAATTGCCCCTATTTCCTCTTCCATTTTTCGATCAATGATTGTCTATTGGTCTTTGATTACCTTGATTTTGAATAAATTCTCCTACAATGAAGCTTTCCCATCCATCATGATAAACAAATAAAATAAAATAAAAAATTCAAGAAAATGGTTTTAACCTAATGCAAATCTAGCAAATGCTTCCAAATATCAATTGAAGCATTCCCTATCTGAACTTTAGAAAGCATTTCATATGTCATAGACAACTTGAACAACATTCATCAAATTTATTCTAGTTTACCTATAATTGTTAGATGGGTTACCAAGGACAATACCCACAAGACATACATACTCAAAATAAATTTTTGTACACGACTATGTATTGTTTTTTCTACCAAAGAATCGATGACTGCTTTCCTGCATTATGGTAGGTAATGAGGGCACTTGTGCTATTTTTGCCTCCCTCAACCTAAGGTCTCACAGTAAGACAAAAATACCTTCCTGTTATAAATCTAACCACAACAAAATATTATTAAGGAAATAGCAATAAAAATATTGCCCTAGCAACTAAATAAAACCATGGAAAATTATCATTTGGGACTATTAAAAAAATTTAAAATTGTGACTTCCATAGACTACCCACGATCTCAAAAAACAGCTTAAAATCCACAAGAAAAAATGGCAAAGCTAAAAACAATGTTTGGCATGATTGTTGGAAAAAAAACAAAAACACTAACTTTCATGAAATAAACTACACATTTTTTTGTCAGGAGGAGCTTGTGATTCTTAAAAAAAGCCCACACAATTTTAGATGAAAAAATGGTTGTGTTTTTCCTTCTAATTTTTTTTTCATTTTTCTTTTAAAAGAGGTAACTTTTTTCATTAAAATCTATGGAAAATTTTGTGCAGTAGTACTGGAATGGTTGACCTCCTGTAAAGGCCCAATGCTTCACCCCTGTGAGCATCACCTAGATGCAATGAGTGCTAAGTGGACCATTCATTAGAGATGGGTTCTTGTGAACCACTACTCATGAAACATGGGTCAATGAGTTTGACTTGTAAAACTACACAGTTGAATCCTCGTAGCAATACAAAACTTGACACATTTGGAAAAATACCTCCTACTTATCAATTAAAAAAATATATTTTTTGCTAAACCCTGCCCATGTGACCATTAAAAAAAAAGATCACTGCTCTCACAAATGTGTGATTGACATACAATGTTGTTGGGTCTTCCCTACGCTATGTTGATGATACCTTGATCCATCTCTACCAACAACAATCACAAACTCCATGGCTCTATTTGAATTCTAATATATATTATTAAAAGTCTCACACATAAAGATGATCAAGATATTTATCGTAAACTTTTGGATTACAAGAGTAAGAAACACAATCAATGTTATAAATGTGGGATAAATAAAAATACCATAAAGTGAAATAAAACATAAAAAATGTCACAAAATATAATTAAATTAAATCCTACAACTAAAAACTAATTGGCCCTTACCAACTAAGAGCTTTATAATTGAGTCAAACTTTATGAATTATGTCAAAGTCCCAGTTACAAAAATGATATGGCAATTTGTGTGTATCTACTTCTAGATACACCATTCATACCTTCGTAAGATTGTTGATACATCACAATCAAAGATGTTCACCTCAATCAACCCTCAAAATGTGTAATAGATCAAAGACAACAAAACAAATTTTAACCATATAAATGCTCCTATAGTAAATGTGTAGGTCTATTATTTTAAAGCACCAAACTTAAAGTAATGCTCAAAAAATTGTAATCAATATTGACATGGTGTGATGGTTTAAAGGTGGCGTCGTTCTTGCCACCAAAGTTCAAATCCCATTGGGGTGGTATTGTTGAGTGATTGTATTTGAGGATGAAGTCTCCCGTTTGCGACCTCACCAATTCATAGATCTGGGTCAAAAGCATTTACCCCTTGAATAAAAAAAATCTAAAAAAATTATGTGATAATAAATATTATTGAATGCCTTTAAAGACAAAAAAATAACAATATATCATGCTGAGTATGCTAAACGCAAAGGCTATGCAGTGACAATTTGCACCTGCATGGATGCATGGGCATGGGATGCCTCGCTTCTTCACCAATCGTATTTTACGCAACTCCGTCTTCCTCGCTTCTTCGCTTCAGATTTTACGCGGCAACCTCCTCCCTTTATAAATTCTCGCACATTCGACCTCGCCATCCGTATTTAATGGTAACTGCGCCCATTTTTATTCCCTTTACTCTCTTGTTTCCTGCCTTACGTTTTTTTTTTATCCTCTTTAAATTTCATTTTTAACATTATTGTTTTTATATTAAATTTGATTCATTAATAATTGAAGATTTAGTTAATGTTAATTTTTTTTTATAATAGTTGTTTTATTTAAATAATTATTTTTTTAATAATGTTTAAATTTCATTTTGTATATAAAAAATAAAGAAAAATTAATATAGAATGTACAAATATTTTAAGCATTTTATTTATTATATATAATACATAAATTTTAACCTTTTAACTTATTTTATTTTATTTAAAGAATATTTTTATTTATTTAATCCTAACCCTAACCCTAATAATAACCTTAATTGAACCCTACATCTTACTATAATTGGACCCTAAACTTAACACTAATTGAAATTTAACCCTAACCCTAATCATATTTGTACCCTGGCCCTAATTTAACCCTAACCTTATTAAAACCCTAACCCTAACAATAATGTTAATTTAATCCTATAGCTAATCCTAATTGAACCCTCACTATAACTAAATCTTAATCTTAACCCTATCCCTAATGCTAATTTAATGCTAATAGAATCATAGTCCTAATTAAGTTCCCATTATATAATTTTTATAACATGAAAAATAAACTCCATACATAACCCTGTCCTTTATCAATTTTATTATATGTAACCCTAATCAAAACCTAACACTAATTGAACCTTAATTAAAACCTAACCCTAATCCTAAGTGAACCCTATTCCTAACCCGAAATGAAACCTTTAACCTTAACCAACATTTGTGTTAGGGTTAGAATCAACATTTGTAAGTATATTTAATTATAAGTATATTTATTTATCATTAAATTCACAGTAATATTTAAATTAAGTATATCGAATTTAAAAACTATATTTTAATAAGTATAATAACTAGTATAACTAATTATTATTATTATTATTATTATTATTATTATTATTATTATTATTATTATTATTATTATTATTATTATTATTATTATTATTATTATTATAGTTATTAAATAATAAGTATACTAACTATTAATATACTATATATATTAATTAATATTTAATATAATTTATTTATTAATTATAGTAATTTTATATTTGTATTTAATAATTTTAATCTAAACTATAATATATAATAAATATAATAATAATAACATTTTAAAGATTTAATTTACATTATATAAAATATTAAAAAATAATTTATATTTTATCTTAGTTTTAACATTTACCTAAGAATTAAAACTAAAACAAGTAAATAAAATAAAATAAATAAATAATAGTTCTTTATTTTTTATATACAAAATGAAATTTAAACATTATTAAAAAAATAATTATTTAAATAAAACAACTATTATAAAAAAAATTTAACATTAACTAAATCTTCAATTATTAATGAATCAAATTTAATATAAAAACAATAATGTTAAAAATGAAATTTAAAGAGGATAAAAAAAAAACGTAAGGCAGGAAACAAGAGAGTAAAGGGAATAAAAATGGGCGCAGTTACCATTAAATACGGATGGCAGGCAGAATGTGCAGAATTTACGAAGGACAGAGGTTGCACGTAAAATACGGTGGGGAAAGAAACGAGGAAGGACAGAGGTTGCACGTAAAATATGGTGGGCGAAAGAAACGAGGCAGCCGCATCCATTCATGCCCGTGCAAATTGTCACCTGCATAGCCTTTGGCCGCTAAATCAAGCCCAGATGAGAGAGAAGTAGGTGAAAGTCAACCAAAATAAAAGTTTGAATTTAAATATTTTCTAAGGATCAAATCCACATCTATTGGATCACCTTTGTGCCCACAAAAATGAACCAAAACTTTTAGAGGCTTAAATCAATCTGCATAGCGTGCGTATAGGGATAACTGTCTCATGTATAATGCGTGATTGGGAGAGTATATAAAAATGTGAATGTACATATAGGTTGGCAAGTACCTACAAGAAAGTGAATAAATAGAGTGGAACAAAAAGCCCTACTTTGGAATGTGTAAATGAATGGCCAAGGTAGTGGACAATTGCAATAATGTAAGTGTATAAGTAAACAGCGTGGAGTAAAGGGCCCATATTGGAATGTGTGCATGCACTGCCAACAGCGTGTACAAGTACAAGTACATGTGTACGTGCGCGAATAAATAGTGTGGAATTGGGGGCCCAATTTGCTCAAGGTTGCTGCATTTGTCAAAAGACAATATGGACAAGGTAGTGGATAAATGCAAGAATTCGGTGGATGAGTAAATAGCAATGTTGTCAAGAGACATGTCTGCACATTGTTGTCGGGAGACGTGTCTCCTACCCCCTGAGAAGGGTCTCGAAGACTGGTATACGTCTACCGTATTGGAGATGTCTCCAGAAAAGTCTCCAACAGCTCGAGAACTTGACACGCCATCTCCCGATGTCTCCCGATGGAAAATTTGGCATCTCCCATGAAACTTAAAAGCATAAAAAAATTAAAACATGAAAACATAAAGTTTTGTCTTTGACACAATGACCATTTGTGCATTTAAACTTCACAATGTTCATTGTTAAACTTCACGACTAGGGGAGAGGGCCCAGTAGTCGTGCATCCTAACTTCACGCTTCTAATTATCCTACGTCGAAATTTCAAATCACTCCCAATTTTTTACAGCGGCTTACTTGGCAAGTTCTCTGCTTATAACTAAGGTTTCAGGGCCACATCATCAAATATGATGCCACATCAGCATGCATTTTTGTCAAGGTGTCAAAAAAGGCCTCAAAAAATAGTGAGAACAATTCTCGTGCATTACATCATGAGTAGTTGAGCGCTGATGTGGTATCACATGATTGGTTACTTTTTAGATCAAAAGCATACATTTTGTTTAATTATGGGTAGTCAGATCACAACTATTGGACATTATATAAACGACTATTGGGTATTATATGTACGATTGGGTGCACGACTATTGGACCCCGCACGACTATTGGGCCCTCTCCCCTACTATTGTTTTGAAAGTTCAATGTCATGATATACTCTGTAAATTATTAATGTATTAATTTTTTATTTTTTATTTATATTAAAAAAAGATGATATCTCCAAGTACCCCGTCTCCTATTTTCAAAAAAAATCATAGAATAGAAGTCATACTGGTACCAGTACCAATCTCCCCTACCAGTACCCGTATCAGTACCAATCTCCTGGCAACCTTGGTAAATAGTGTCAGATAAGGGTGCGTAGATTACACCATTTGTCAAAGATATTCTCTCAAAATGGGCTCAAAACTAAATGGGGCATGGCATGAGTATACAAATTTCACCATTGCAAATATTTATTTGGCACTTGATAACACAAATTTACGCCTCTAGTGTTTTAAAATATCCGTTATGATACCCATTAAGTACGATTTTTTCTCATCAATTTGACAAACAGTTTCATAATAAGAATTGGTTAACGTGGCTATAAAAATAGGTTACCACAACAAACAGTTATTAAATATTGAGATTTCACTTCCAACCTTCAGCTATGAGTGGGCACAGTCGAGTTCGATAATTTTGAAAAATGGCCACAATGCAATTGAGATCTGATTTGGCGAGCCTATCTAAAGGCTTCAGGGACCAGTCTATAGCTTAAGAATAAAATGCCAGTGCCATTATTAGTTTACTTAAGGGGAGCTTCACATGCCCACTTCGGAAAAACAGATCTGTTCTGGAAATTTGTCCCTGTAGAAGCACTGATCGGGAAAATATCTCTAAATAAAAGTCCCCGATATCTTGTCAGCTTCTTCCCAATTTAGTCCTTAAAAACTGAAAAAAGACTTAAGTTTGGTTTGCAAGGAAATTCCACAGAAAAATATTTACTTCTATAAGATTATCTATAAACAACATTACAAAAGCAAATTGTCAATGTTCCAAAAATGATATTGTATCATTCACCATAAAATGCAGAACCTCTAAAAGTTAATCATACATAGACGGATTCAAAATACAAAATCTATTCAGAGCCTCCACGTGAGTCAGACTCAGAAGTACTTGAATTGTGGCATGACGAGCTTTGAACAATTCGACAAGCAGTGTGTAAAACCCAAGCTTTTATTTATAAACTTGCTAAAAGCTTCTTAACAGGTTAAATACTTTATGATGACTCTTGACCCTGGCATATTGTAGACTACGCAAGTTGGGTTTTAGTAAAAGGAACTAGAATTTGTAGCCAGCTAGACGTTGGCCTGTAAAAGATAAATTTTCTACAAGGAAAAAATAATCAGCTCGAAGATATTGTGCTTGCATCTTAACTCTAGATACAAAAGATTTTATTTTTAAGCAGATTATGACAGTGCATAATTGCTAACACACTTTATTTGGATATATGTTTTGCACAATGGTGGGCTGACAATCCTTCAACATATTATCCTAAAAGGTCATCAGGGAAGAACCATATGCAGCCCTTAATTTATACTGCACTGTTTTGCCTTAATAGAAAATGTATTTATCACGTGGTAGTTATCTGCCCACAATGAGTTAATAGAAAAAACTTTCTATAATCACGTGAGGGAAACATAGCTGATCTCTACCCCAGATGCTTATAGCATCAAGACAAAATTACCTAGGTCAGAGTGGGATTGATCAAAACTATCAGGTGTGTGTAGTGTCATTCTTTTTGCAAGTGGCAATTACCTGTGTTATAACAATCTTTGGGAAGGAGCTCTATGCTCCCGGCTGCAGTTGGAGGCAGCATTAATAGGCCTACTGGATTAACTGAAGGTCTCCCAGTCAGTCAATCTAAGACCGACAGAACAGTCAATTAAGTCCAAATCAGCCCCTTTAATGATAGGTGTAGCTGTACTCAATCTAAGTCTAAACCATATTAACATAGCAAAGCCTGAAAGTAATCAAAACAATGCAAGAAACTCGCTTCAAATAATAGAAAACACCTATCATAAAAAGGGCTGAATTAACTTCAGTGGAATAGAGACAAACTGAACCAACAAAACATGAAATAAGAGTAAGGAACTACGGAAAGCACACAACAAAAAAGAGTAGATAAAGAACCTACAATAAAATTTGAAACATTCTGGCATTTTTATCACAAGAAATTATTTAAAATTTAGTCAACGAAGTGGTCATTCAGCATTCATCCGTGGTTGCATTTCTAAACCTTTTTGTTACATGCACCTTGAAACACTTAAGACAATTAAATGCAACAGATATAATCAGCAATATCCAATACAGAGCAAATATAATAAAAAATTCTTAATAAACTGAGACTAAATGTACAACAGAAAATATTAAATATTAAATACAAAGCTAACAGCCCTAATAAAAATTCCAAAAACATCCCTGCAAAAGCTATGTAAAGAACAAAATGGTGTTGAAGTCTTTAATTAACTTTAATATTAATCAAACATCTAATCAATCGATCAAAGTGAAAATAACAGCTACGAGTTCTAACAAACAAAGCCACAATACAAAACACAGAATTCAAATAAGCTTCTGGTTGCATCTTAAGTCTTATTACTTTCTATGCCAGATATTTAAGTCTCGTTCAGATAGCACTCAATGGAGTGGAAGTAGATTACATATCTCTCTCCATTTTTAGTATTAAAGTTTTAAACTTAGTAAACATAAGTCACTTATCAAATAGGACTAGATACCAATATGGTAAGCGAACTGGGAACAAACTCCACCCATGACTTTCAAAGTTGCCTTTTTAATAAATATCCTTTTGTATACTGTTAAAATTATTCTTCTTCCTCGGCTTCTTCTAACCATTTCACAAAAGGCTCCAGAGACTTCACAAAAGTTTGTCTGCAAAAGCCAATTTTCATATCAGATCCAACTCTTACAATCACAAGCAGAAAAAGCATGCACTGTTTCCTAATAATGCACTTGTTAGACTGAAGTAAAAATATGCCAGTCTGCCGTTACCTGCCCTTTGGGTTGCTGCCTTTACGAAACCACATCAGAATAGTATCTTCAGCAAGAACATCCTGCTCATAGAGTGACCTTACAATTTCAGGAAAGAGTTTCATAAGCTTGGCATCCTCATAACACTGAATTTGGACCTTGTAAATTAACTCCAACTCAAGTTTTCCAGATGTGCAAAAAGTATTAAGAAGTTTTGCCCATGCCTTGACCTGAAACATGATAAGTAGAATAATTGTTTAGTACCTAAACATAACACATATGGCCATAAATTTCATTTGTATATCGCATATAGATAATTACATGTTAGTAAATAGTTGAGACTTCACATCTTCAAAAGAAATTCAGTTAGCAACCAAATGAGGTCAATAAGACCTACAAGAAGAAACACAATGTCAAGCATTGGGGAACTATTAGCAATTCTGACAATCACAAAACAATTGGGTCCACTGGAGATGCAATGACATAGGGCACTTCCAATCATTCTCAAAATATAAGGCCAGATCAGTGCATAATAATTACTTTAATGATTACAGTTACTTGAAAATTAATATGTACATACTAATGACTCACGAGTTCCCCATGCATTGAACCCACCAAAAATATAAGGAAATAATCCGTGGAGCAATGCAGACTTTAACTAGGATATACCAAAAAATAATAACAGACGATTTGATTACTAATGGTGATTGTACAACACCTACAGATCTACAGATTTAGCAGCCCAAGCACTAGAGCGGCTTTGACGTTGGCAGTGGCAAAAAGAAAACTACACTTCAAAATTCAAATCATAGAAACAATTATAAGGCAGAGAGAAGAACAGTAGATTTCCCAGGTTTCTTAAACTAAAGTTTTACCCTGGATTTTTTAGAGTTGAATCTAAAACTCAAAATTCTGATTTTGCAGGTTTAAAACAAAACATTTTATTCATGTAATATAAACTCCATGCTTTCACATATACTCTTAAAATATATGGCATTCAAATATATATAGGTATTTAGATATTTAAATTATATGTTTTAGATTATGTGCTGTATAAAATTTTAAAATGGAGCATAAAGTAAATGATATAATTTAAATATTTAATTACTAATTATTACATACAAAAAACAAAGAAAAAACAATTAACTGCCTTTGGAACCGCCTTAATGCATATACATTAGACTCATCTTAAAAGGCATGTACAAAAAATGACAAAAAAAAATATTAAGACAGGTTTAAAACAATAAATTACTCTGAATAAATGCTTTGACAAAGACAAGGAAGCCTCTAATGCTACTTTGAGTTTTAATTTCCATAGAAATATGACACTCCCAAAGATATAAAATGTATAGCATAACTAGTACAGAACTATCATAACCCTAACCTGCCATGCCAAGAGGTTTCCATAGGTCTCGGCACCCATGTCATTTACAAAGGGGACTTATGCACGTGTTCACTAATACTCACATGCACTGGCAAGTGTCAATATCATATTTTAAGTGGTTCTCTTCACCTAGAGTGTGATGCATCTCTTGATGCAAATTAATGACATTGTAAGTTAAAAAAACGTATTTTAAATAAAATCAAAATTTAATTAATGATGGTTATATGGTTATACTTTGTTTATTGTTATTTGGCATTATTTTTATCACCAAGCACACTGCATTTGCTCACCATGAACCATCCCCATCTTATATAGCTCTAATACTTTTTTGTTAGAAGGAAGAAAAGACTTGAACAGAAGTGGATATTAAACAAGTGGTTTATAATTACTAACCTGACGCAATGCCAAATTTGCATTTTGCTGTTGGTTCTTGCCAGACCACTGTACAGAATCCATAAGAGCATCCCATAAGAGACGCACAATTTCAATGTCAGGCAAATTTGACTCTTTATGGCGTTGTTTTACATTTTCAATCACATCATCAATATCACTATTTTCAGTAATCAGGGTCATTAATGCAGCCTTCAATTCCTTCAACTTTACATCAAAGATTTTCTTTGCATTGTAATCAACAAGAGCTCCAAGACCCTCCTTGCTGTCACAATCAATAATATGAGTCAGTAAAAATCAGCTTTGAAAACTACTAATGTCAGGTAAACAAAATACTTTACTTGAAGCCAAACACCTTGCTACCTGAAGTGCTCCGCAAATGCCTCAGTAGTACGCTTCTGCACTGGAAAGAACTCCAGGAGACTATCTTCCATCTTCCCTCTCTTGAGCAGTCCTATGAGATCATCAAGGCTGTTATCCACCAAGTACTCCTTAAAAAATTCTGTAATGAATGAAAGCACAATGCCTTTGGCCACAAGATTGTCTTTAAGAAGAGGTTGAAAAACAGTTTCTGGTGGTAGCCCAGACAGTTTCTGAGAGAAAGTAAGTGCACTGAAAATAGCCAGCTTCTTTCTTTCATTATCTTCAAACAGTTCAAGTGACTGCAGGAACTTTCGCATAACATTTTCAAGATTCTTGATTAGAAAAGGTCTCCTGCGTAGTATCTTCTGTATGTAAAGAACAGATGGCAAGATACTCTGCCTTGAAGGTTCACAATTCAAAATAGCAAAGGTATGCCGATCACATTCTTCAGGTTTTATGGTACCAGGTTGTGTGCGACCTCCTGTGAAGACCACCTGCAAAAAAATTCATATATGTCAGCATTAATGTGTAGTTACAATAACAGATATCAAAAAATTAATAATTACTGAGTAAATCAAAGTAGAAAAATTGAATAAATCGGCAAACCAAAAGATTAAAGATTTTTTCAAAAAATTGGAATTTGATCAGGTAAATTTGAGTAGTATTAGGGTTAGTTAAAAATTGGGGTTAGGGTAAGGGTTAGCAAAAAAAAATTAGAAAAAAATAGCAACAGAAGTCAAAAACAGAGAAACCCTAATTTTTTAACAAAATCACAAGATGTGATTGTTTGCTAATTAAATTGTTTATTAATATCGTGATTTTCTGGCAATTTTTCAGGAAAATTTTGTTTTCTGATAAATCACAATTTATCAAAAACTTTAAGCGATACTTGCTACTAAAGGTGTAAATCATATAAAAAAAGTAATTTAATTCTATGGCTAACAATCTAATTTAAGGTGAACACAGTGACACATAACTTCAGTAGCAGCAGATTTAGTGAGTGTCAACAAGGCAAAACTAGTCTTTTAGTTTCTACATCAAAATACTGAGAAAACTCCCATTCCAGGTTTCTAAAACTGCAAACTACCATTCTAAAGAGAGACTTATTCCAACACACTATGTAGAGGGTTAATCTTCAGAAAGAAGTGTTACCGCATTACAAATAAGGGCTTGAATTTCTATGGCTTCAAATAATGCCAACACTGAGATTCCATCAAAACTAAACCTCAAAAGACAATAGCCAAGAATAAAAGATGTCAATGGCCACAATCCAGTTTTCCAAACAGATATTGCCAAAATGGAACAAACATAGTTTCCATCCAAGCAATAAATAATAACCCAAACAAAGAGGCATGTCAAGCAAATCAGACAAATTCAAACCTCAAAAAAGGTGTCACCATATCTTGAGAAGTCGAGATCTGCAGACTCAATGCTCTTGGCAATAAGTTCCTGAAAAAAGCAAATGCCATTTAGCTCAAATCACAGTTCTAAATTTAAATTTTTCTTTGAAAATGAAGCTTGGCAAATCTCACTGGCTGATTACAATTTCTACTATTAGTTTCACTCAACCATACACAATAAGTCTTAACACTGCATGTAAAACAACCTACCAAGTCACCATCATGCTCAAGGTAGATCTGCACCACTGCATCCGCAAATGTTGCGGGGTCTAAGGGAGCTGCAATATTCCGTTTGCGGGTCTTAATCCGCGCACCGCTGCATTTTAGAAAAATTAATATAGGGATAACAATATTGAACTGAAAAGTGAAAACTAATTCGAAATCTTAGATTAGCCCCTAGTATTATTTACTTAAATGACAAATGGATTGGAAAAGGAGCCCAAAAAGAACAAATACAATGAGAACTTGTCAAAAAATTAAAATTTAAAGATGCACAGTAGCAAATCAAATCTAGATAAGGATAGTCAATAGTTACTAGATCAGTTCAAGGAATCACAGGCTATTTTCAATTAGAAAATTTCAAGTATACTCAAATGCAAAAGCACAGGACCTCATGCACCTTCTATAATTAGATTCTATTATTTTGGTTCCCATTTATCATGAAGTGAACTTACTGGAGACAAATGTAAAAAGATCATGCATAAGTACAACATAACAAAATGATTACAAATTAATCTAATCCAAATACACATTGAAATCAAGGATAACGTTACCATATGTAATCTCTGTTATATTTATCTGATGCATTTAGCTCAAATCCAATATTAGAAAAAACTTAGGATCTAAATTGAATAACCAATACCATCAAGACTACCATGCCTTTGATTATAGATTTACTGACAATTCAAAAAAAAATTATCTTCAAAAGCCAGCTTGTAAATATTTAATATTGAAACACTAGTATTACAAGTGTGCAAAGTATACAGGAATATAAATGACTTACCCAAGAGTGGGCTTCTCCTTCGAGCTGCAGTACAAAGAGAAATGATAAATGTTAAAATCCACAACACCCTAATAGATTCAACTTATAATTCAACCAAAATTTCAATAAAACAATTCATACATTTGCAAAAGAACCAAATCAAAATGGCTAACTATCCAGATAACAGTACAGTGACTATTGCAGAGCAAACTCTGGTCTCTTGTCAAGCATAAGCAATTTAAAAATTAAAACAAAATATCTCATTAAATAGAGTGGATAATTATTTTGAATATGCAAGCGTGAAGACCATAAAAAAGAGAGCAGAAAAATTAGAAAAAGGGATAAATATGAACTTGCCATATAACTTGGCAAATCAAGAATACATTTTTTTATCAAAAACACTAACAATAGTTGAATAAAACATTTTATTTGTGTTGACAGCTACATTTTATACCCAGAAACAGCTTGCTCTTTTGAAGGGTGTATCCATGACTTTGTCACAAGAGGAACATTGAACGCTGACATTGTTGATTAATAATTATATCTAATTCTCAATAATAACAAAAATATGTCTTTTCCAAGTATATTCAAGCCTCATCGTGGATCTGAAATATTCCTAGAGATATCCAAAGAACTCAAGATGGCGATCCCACAAGTGTAAGAACATAGCTACTGGAACTTCTAATATTTTGAATAGACATTGGAAACAATCAGATCCATGTTAAGATGGATTCACTAAGAACTTAAACTAACTCTTCAAAAACTAATCAAAAGTGTCAAAAATGAGCAAACCTATGGAAATACCACTCCCTTTGAAACTTATAACAAGTTGAATTAAAATTTATGTTCTACACCATTATAATATTGTCCTTCCAAGTTCATTGCAAAATGTGATTCTAAAGTAGCATAGACCAAGATGCTGGGAAAACAGAATGAAAGAAAAGAACCACCAGAAAGAGCACATCATATACTTTTTTAGATCAGGTCCAGCCAACCATAAATCAGTAATGTAGAACAAGTTTCAATAAAAAAATCATCATACGCCAATAGCTCTAAGATCCAGAGTAAAATATGCTGAATCAATTAGAAAACAGCTAATACCAAAATCCCACCAAATCAACCGATCGTCAAAACCATCCCTCAAAGTACAGTTTCGGTAAAAGAATTCATTGAAGTAATGGAAATTGTGTCCTAATGCATTAATGACCTCCTGCTTTATGGGTCCAATTGACAATTTTAGCCTTTGATGTCGGTCAAAAATTGCATTATCACTGTATGCCAAAAAATCTGATGGTATAAAAAAACTACTATTTTTTAACCTGTTGTCCATGTGCTTACAAAATGGTAGAATTATACATAAATAAGCTATAGCTACGAAAATGATTGAAAACGGCATACCCACATTATAAATACTGATTGAAAAGCTCCAAACAAGCAAAAATAACATGCCGAATTAATCGAAGATGGAAAACCAAAACCGGCATAGATCTGCTCACCAAATGTTTATTTTCAAGTTCATATCATCATTCCAGACAAAACATTGTTAACATGTAACTAGACCTCAAAATAAAGCTTAGGAATTACCATTTTCATCCCCAAACATTGAGCAAAG